>JAVCKT010028477.1:16912-30085 GCA_032273925.1 Rhynchotus rufescens
TCAGCAGCAGATCTGTGGGTCGAGATCTATGTATGGTGCCTGACCTTCTGATCATTCATCATGGTCGCTTTTGTACCCTCAGCACCTTGGCACGGTCAGTCACTCCTGTGAGTCCCACAGCATGAAGAGCACGTGCGCTCAGGGCAGGTGAACGTTGTTGTCTCTTCTTGAGTAGCTTTCTCCAGTGGGAGCATCAGGACCTTCTCCCCTCCCAGTTTCTTGGGGACTACTTGCTAGCTAGAGCTCCTAGCTCTTTGAGTTCCCACCTCCCTCCTGCCAGTAACTAATTGCCCTGAGGAAAGGAGAGTTGAGGTGGTGCTCACAAAGGTCATGGTGATCGCGTACCACTCTTAACATGGCAAGGCTTGCTCGAAGCAGTTGCCTGGGGACAGTGTTTCTTAAGTAAAAGATGTGGAGGCTTAGAAATGGTGAAACTGAAGTAGGCCAAGGATGCATGAGGAAAAAAGATATTTTGCAATATGTCTGTGTATAGGAGGCTGCTTGAAAAATATGGAAATGAAATTATCAGTGTTCCTTTTGCATGATGACCTGCAGGGATCTGCTCTGTGAAGCAGTTCCTCTCTGGTGCTGCTTGTGTGCACAGCAGAGGAAAGTTAGGGGCGTCCTGGGTATTAAAACCACATCCTCAAGAGATGTGAGTGCCTGAGAGCCCCGAGGGCTTCGCCCTCAAGCTAAGCAAATGTTGGAGTCACAGGAACTTGGCAAGGGATACGGTGCCTTTCCCTAATTCTGTTCAGCATGTACTAGACTGACTTCCATCATTCCTGGCAAACATAACACTCTGGCTTTGTTGGCAGCTAAGGTTGGTCAAGAGAGCTACATTAAAAGACGTTCCTGCATGCAAATGCAGAAATAAATAGTCTTTGTGCCTGAGAAAATGAAGAGCTTGAGTATGTTTATCTTTTGCCTTCAAAGCACAGCCAGTAATTCATTGTGGAGAGTGTGGAATTGAGAGCCATCGTTGCTGCCTTCCCAGCGTGGTGGTGATTTCTGGCTCTCTGAGCACAGCTCTGTAAGTCACTGCAGACTCACTCAAGCTCTCTACACAGTAGAGAAAGGTGCTTGGTAAGGAGCCCTCTTTTTGAGGGCTCTGTTTTTCTGCTTGTTTTGTTTTGTGTGCAAACGATTCTTCAGCATCCTCCTCCTCCAATTGCCTGCAGAGCAAGGAGACAAAAAACAATCCAAAGGTGGAAGCACTTACATCCCTGCTTCGGTTGGTGTAGCAGGTTGGTATCAGCCAGCCTGTTAACCCTGTGGTCTCTCTGTCTCCTCTGTGGTGCACAGAAAGCTTGAAAGCTTTTGAGTCGTCTGCAGAAGGCAGCAGGCATGGGTCTAAACTGACTGGCAGGTTGTCGTTAGTGTGTCCCCCTTCTCCCATTTATTAATTTATTTATTCCTATCCTATGTGCAGTGTATTTGTGAACCAGCTGTTTATTCTGTCTGGTCTTTGAAACTAGGATTAGTGGTCACAGATTTCCCACCTGGTCACGCTTCTTATTTGTAGTGGAGACTTTAGCCCATGTTACTCCAGTTTAAGTTCTACTATATACTGCTGTGGTAAAACAGTGCACTTGTAAGAACTCTTTCTTGATTCAGTCTTGGTGCATAGGTTAAGTAAATAAACAACAGTATAAAAGGAAGCAATATTTTTTGTTCCTTGAAGCAGGTTATATAGGTACTTAAAATCCTTGGTTTATTGTGCTTTTGAATCAATATAATGATGCAGCTTTGCTTTTAGTTGCATTTTGAAATTGTCATTTTATGGCTAACCAAGCATGCCAGTGTTTCTGTTGCCTGTAAAGAACAGTTAATTAATATGAGCAAATGGTTCATTTAAGTGTGCAGGAACAGTGTTAATTATTTCAATGACTCACCCTTGCAAAATTCTTTGTGATGGAAAATGACAAGTGTCAGCACTCTGTGCGTGTCCCTTCTTCCCCGAAATGTTTTTCATGCAGCTAGCTATGATTAAAGCCAGCCGTGAAGATGCTCTCTTTTTATTTATTTATTCTTTTTAAGTGCAGGCGCTGAGGCTGTTCAGATTGGTTTGCAGAAGAACCAGAGCTTGGTGGGTGCTGCTTGTTGCCCCCTTCCAGGAGGGTGGAGGAGCTGCAGGGCCCATGCAGAGCCAGAGCCAGAGCCAGGGTGGCACCTTTGGAGACCTGGGAGCCACCAGTCCCCATCCCGTCCTGTCAGGCTCCTTTCAGGCTCATCCCGACTTCCTTGGGACAGGCACCGGAGACATGAACGGGTTTTTTTGTTTGTTTTTATTTTTCTTCCCCCTCCCTTTGCATGAACTGGCACAGGAAGAGCTGGTTTGCAGGCCAGGAGCCCTGGAGCGATGGGTGCCTGCGAATTCGCCAGGTCAGCTCTGATGTTCAGAGCAGGTGTGGGAAGGAAGGGGTCAGAGGAGGAAAAGAGCAAGGGCATACTCTTTTTTTTTGCAGGTTTTGTGAAGCAGCTGGGGCTAGTGCTGTTGGGCTAGAGATGACAAGTAGCAATAGCATTTTGAGTATTTAAAGATAATATTGCTTGAACGCAAGCAGATTTTCACCTTGAGTCACTAGGATTCTTTAATACTAGGAAAAGACTTGGATTAATGAAACTTGAAATATATATAGTTTGTTCACTTCTGTAATACCTATGTGCACAGTTCAGTCCATTTCAGTGGTATGTTGACTAATAAAATGAAATATATATATATATATATGGCCCTGCACAGCTGAACTATGGATTTAGGATTATGTTTATCTCATCTTTCCCGGAAGTTCATTGCATAGGTAAGCAAGTTTGCCAGAGCTGAGGAAGGAAGATAATTCCCAGTGTAGTTCTGGATAGAGTATTATATGTTGGTTAATCTCGGTATTTTTGTGTGGGGCCTGGCTGAAGTCAGTGAGGATGACTCGGCTCAAGCTGTTTGTATCGTGATGCAGAATCAAAGGCTGGGAATTGAAGTCAGGTAGGATTTGAGTGAAAAGGTGATTAGCTTGTTTATAGAGCCAGAATTACAGAACATCTGTAAAAGTACTGCCCCATTTCTGTAAGGTAAATAGGTGGTTTGGTTCTCTTGTTATCCTGCACATTTTCTTCCAGTTTCCCAAAAGTCAGATACGTTATACTTCCTCTGTCCAGGTCAAGGAAACAGACTGGGAAATGTAGAAGAGTGGGTAAATAAAGATGATTTAAGGCCGTGAAATCTCTTCATATTATGCACTGAAATATTGTGGGAAGCAACTTAAGGTGGGAAACTGTCTAAAAGTAATTTATGATCTTACTGATATTGATTCCATTAATAAAGCTAATGAGGAAACATCTTGGCCTGTGCGGGTGCTGGGGCGGGCGGCTCGAGGCTCTGCCCAGGTCGGCCGAGGGCAGCGGGTGCTGGGGCCCCAGGCCCAGGCTGGCCCCTGGCGTGGGGCAGCGCTTGGGGGGTTTCCCCCGAGCTGCTCCCGTGCTGCGTGTCCACTTAGGGACCGGGAAGATACTCTTTCTCATAGGAATTTATAAGCATGCTCCCTATAGCATCTCCCAGAGGGGTTTTGGTGGCTTAGCTGAGTGAGTATTCAGTAAATGGTTTCCTCTTAGTAGAACTCAAAAAGGTTAGGGAAAAAAAAAAATGAAATATGGAATTGTATTTTGTAGGTGCAACCTCTTAGCTGCATTAGATACTGTGCAGCTCATCCCTCGACTATGGAAACTGTATCATAGAGAATACCATTAAAGTGGAAATACATCTTTGGTTTGATAGAGGTGTGAATTTATCAGAAGGATTTTTTTTTGCGGAAATTGGTACTGAAAGAAAAAAAAAACCTTGCAAAAATTGCTTTGAAACTCCAGAACCTCCTTAGAAAAATAACAAAAGGGGCTGGAAAAGCCCAATGCTAGAAAAGCTTGGTCCAGCCTAGCTGGAGAGCGAGATCTCCTTCCTTCCCCACCGTGGGTTGGTGCCGTGGTCGTTCACAGCCTGATGCTGCAGAAGGAAAAGCGGATTCGCTCGGGGTGCTCGCCCGGCGGAGGGGGCAGGCAGAGTGCGGGGGGACGAGCTTGGCCTGTAAAGGCCCCACAGCAAGTTTCTGGGTAATAAATTTCTGTGGCAGGCCGTGGGAGTGAGCGGGCAGCCTCACGCTCCTGATAGAACCACAAGGAGAGGGGAGGCTGGAAACGGGGAGGGGAAGGAAGAGTGGAAAGGTTGGGAAATGGTGATAAAAATATAAGGCTGGCAGATGGCGCCGGATGCAGTGCCATTCAGGGGGTGCTTTGTGTTTGTGCAGCCACTGCGGGAGCCTGTCGGCCATGAGTGAGCGTGAGAGGTGGGACCCTCAGGAGAAAGTGCTCTCACGTGAAGCCTGCGGCATCAAACTGCCCGTAGAAACATTCATAGGTGCTTCTTTGCAATGCATTTGAGATTGAAAATACGTAATTGAAGAGCTCTGTGCACGTGGTGGGCCTGTAGAGTGGGATTCCTGATGTATTATTCATTGCTCAAATCAAATTCCTTAGGGAAAGACAGGACAAAAGAGCACTTGGAATGAAGTGGCGTGACCTTAATGAAGTTGTTTTTCCCAAGGGAAGGTGGCTTTTTGTTTGAGAGACGCTTACTGACATCATCACTAAATCTTTATCTTAAGCAGTAGCTCTACCAGTAACAGGGAAAATCCTGTGGCTTTCATTCTGTTCTCAGCTGGCTTCCTAGCCAAGGAAACTTGAAGCAGCAAAGCCTGTCACAAACTTCCTTCCTTTTCGGTGACTGTGGCCTTCTAGAATCAGTGATTCTGTAAAATTATGCAAGTTAGGCTTTTTTTTTATAATTAGTTTTGGGGAGCAGAGGGCTTTCATTTAAAACAGCAGCCTGACAGAAAGCTGCGTGCGCGCAGATAGGTGCGTTTGCAGGTGCTGGTCACAGGGCACTTCTCAGCAGGTGAAGCAGGGAAGCTCGGCCACGTGCTTGTTTCCTCACTTCGGTGTCCCCACGAGTGCCCCGGGGGTGTGATTGCTTGGGGATTTTGTGAGGAAATCCATTTCCCACCGGCGACACTCGTTGTTTTATTCTTGTATTGTTTCAGAGACGCGGGATGAGCAGCGTCGTGTCGGTGCTGAGTGGCGATGATGCCTCACCCCTGTGGGAGCGGGTGCCTGCCCGGGTCAGGGATAAGCAGGAGCTGGGAAGCCAGGCTTTCTGCTGTAGCCGTGAGCCCTGACCACAGCTTTGCTGGGGCAGGGGTAACGCTTGAAAAGAGATCACCTGTTAACTTGAGTGTCATGTTAGGGTAAACTTGTTCAGGGCACCAGTGTCTGTTCTTCAGTGTATGACACAATGTCATCCAAAAGCTTCAGGCAGTTAAATTTCCTGAAAACATAGATTTGTTTCTGACTTGTCAGGTTTTATGCTAGTTGGGGCCTGTGGGGGACCTGCTTGAAAAGATTTCAAAAGCGATTCAAAGGTTGGCCTGGTTTTGGCCTGTGCCGAAGTGCATGAGGATGTGCGTGGGCTCTGGGGCTTGCCTAAAACCAGGAGAGCATCTCGAGTCCCTCGGGGTCACCCTGTAGAGAGGGCGATTCTCCTTCTGCCAAAAGCAGCTCCTTGCATTAGACCTCTGCTTTGGCGCAGAAATTATGCGATAGCTCTGGCAGGAAGCAAGCACATCCCGTATCTCCTTTCCTCCTTTTCCATCTGGACAGAGAGCTCTCCTTAGCCACGTTGTTCCCAGCTCCGGCCGGGGCCCCAGCTCCTCCAGGAGAGCCGCTGCTTTCGGATTCCCTGTGTGTCCAAGAGCGCCGCTTGCCGCCTCGCCTCGGCTTCCCGTGCTCCGCGCGGTTGCCTCGCTCCCACCGCGCGGGGCTCCTGCGTCTGCCGTGTTCCATCTAATCGCCTCAAACGGCTTCTGTTTCAGCTGCCCGCCGCTGCGTCGTGTTTTAGGTGCCGCTGGCCGGGGGGCACCGCAGAGGGATGGGGGGCATCTCTAATCACAGCCAGTGCCGGCTGGGGCAGTTCAGCCTGCGCTTCTGGGGGGGGTCAGCTGTGCAGGAGCAAAAGAAGCAGGGAGGGCACGTGGTAAATATCCCTGCACTGGGCAGCCCCAGCTGGGAGAATGATATTGGTAGAAAAAGTGTGAGTAAATACAAGGGAGGCTTATGAGAGAGAAAGAAAAGTTGGACCTCTCAGTATATAACTGTGACACCCTTTCTCTGACCTCATTTCTCAAAACCTGTTTCTTAGGCCTGGCATAGTACAAACACTGAAGTGCTTGAGGTGTTTTGGATGCTTGAAAGGTGACTGGTCAATGGTGAGATGTCTCCATAGGCAAGTTTTAAACTGTGTTTTCCGGAGTCCCTTGGCAGTGCACACGTGGGCAGAGTGCGGTGCCGGGTCCGTGTCCCGCTCCGCAGGCGGTGGCTGCCCTTCCAGGCGCCTTCAGTGCCCGGGGCCTGTGCAGGCGGCCGTGCTGCCCCCGGATGTCCGTGGGGAGAGATGGGCAGGGGTGGCAGGGTTAGGGGCTCAGCGCCATCCCTGTGGCACGAGCTGCTTCTCCACTGCCTGCCTGCCTGTTGCTCCGTCTGCCCTCCCTCTCGGGAGGCCTGTGTTCGGGAGCAGGGCTGGTTTGGTTGCCCGCGGGTCAGAGCCTGTTCATGCCAGTTTCCTGTCAGCTTTGAATAGTTTAAGGCAACTTTAAAAGTAACTCAGGCCGGGAAGAGAAAATAACATAGTAACGCCATGAGCTGAGTGAAAGAAGATGACTGTTTAATGGTGATGTGAAATCTTCCAGCGAGGAAATTCCACTGATCCAGATGCTCACAGATACGTTTCACTGATGCCATCCCACATTGTGGGTTCCACCCAAATTCCAGCAGAGCCTTTCCATCCGCTGTGGTAATACCTGGATCGAGGCCCTGGCTGTGGACAAACCGAATGGGACAGGGGCTTCAGAGGGTTCGGTTCAAAGCCACAGAAGCTGCAGCTGTAGCCAAGGCTGGCGGCAGCCGAGCGCTTCCCCCGAGCTGTATGGAACGGGCGCCTTGCCGTGGAAGGAGCTTTTCCAGGCAGCAGCTGCTCTGCTGGGTACGAGACTTGGCTGCAGCTTCTCCTGCAGGAGGTAACGCAGCCCTTGCTCTCCTGAGCAGCCTAGGCCTGAGGTTAAGCAGACAGTGGGATTGGATACGTGGGATGACGGACTTTGCCCGGAGACCTGTGGAGGCGAGCGGCACTGAGGGCTTCTTGGCACCCCGGCCTTCGCTCACTGTTGCTCTTGGACTGCTTGCAGGAACGGTCAGACTGCGAAGGGCAGTTCCTAGACATGCTTAATACCTGCTGAAAGTGTTGTGATCATCTCCTCATCTTCAGTTATATTACATGCTGCTCCTTGCCCTGAGAGAGGGAGAGGTGCTGTGAATGGCATGTGGAACTGGCCGTGCTGCTGGGCTGCAGGGAGCAGCTCCAGCCTGTGCAGCCAGGAGCCCGAGGAACCCGGGAGCCAGGCTGGGCCCTGCGGGTTCTCCACGTCTCGTAAATTCCAGAGCTATTAGGGGACCTGCGTGTGCTGAAAATGGGCGTGCTTCCTTCTCCTGAAAGCTTGTTTGGTTCTTCATAAAATTCTGTTGTTCCACTTGCATGCAAATGTTACAAAGTGTAAATGCTAATAATCCATATATTCTGTTAATAACATTTTTGATATTTAAATTGCAATGTTAAATAACTTGTTTTTTCTCAGTATCACTGTGGATTTTTCTTTCTCCCTCCTTCCATTTCATCCCCTTATTCCCTGCCTCTCCCCCCGTTACCCCAGCCCCTCCGTGCTGTATCAGACGTGTGGCCACGTGGCTGCTGTTCAGCATTTCAGCCCAACAGCAGCCCTTTCTTTACCACGTGTAGCTGGGGCCGCCGATGCTTCGCGACACGCTGACGGTTTGTGGGTTCGTGTATCCTGTGTTCATTCATGTGTTTGTTGTTGTTGTTTATTCCAGAGATGGTGATGTTGCTGGAATGGTGGTCAGGCACCGATTGCACCCTCTACACTGACCCAGCGAGTTACCACAAGTACGGGAAAGAGAATGCCATCGTAATCCTTAATCACAACTTTGAAATCGACTTTCTCTGTGGTTGGAACTTTTGTGAAAGATTTGGGGTCTTGGGGGTGAGTTCTGATTAGCATTTAAAACAAATTTCCTCTTCAGTGATGCAGAAGAAAACCCCCCAAATTCTTTGCTTTTGTAAGTTCACAGATCTTGGGTCAGATTTCGTTCAGCTGCTGTTTTGATTCTGAGAGATAAACTTCAGACAAGACAGTGGAATTATTTAAAGTACGGAGGCGGGATTGCTTTGGGCATTCACAGAAATTTTTAAAGCGTTGCAATTATTAAAATTGATAAAGGAGCTATTTTTAACCCGTGGAGCTTATTACAGCTGTTCCTTGCTGCAGGACGAGCCGTTCGAGATCCTTGCCCTGTAGGTTGGGCTGTGTCTGGCCGCTCCTGGCTCGTCTCACAAATCCTCCAGTGTGTCCAGGACAGCTTGAGCTTGGACCATGCAGCCTCTGCTGCCTCTCGGCGTGAAAGAGCTACCAGCTCTAGGGAAAGCAGTAACCAGTTTGTTGTGGAAGGGTGGGTGGTAGTGATAGCAGCCTTCCTGCCATTGAATGCATCGTTGTGCTAGGCTAGGAGTGCATGTGGATGTTTTCAGGGTTTCTTTTGTTTGCCCTCTCAGCTTGTGGGGATGATTCAAGCTCCCCTCTTAAGCCAGCTTGACCTAACTCTGTGGTGGTGGTAACATTCTCTGCCTCTAAAGTATTTGGGAAAACAGTTTCTCCCTCCCATGAACACAGACTAGTAACTCATTTGGGTTATCTTCTGTAGCATCCTCTTCTAGTTTTTCAGCTGTCTACCTGTCAAAGCTGTGGTGTTGGATTGCAGGAAGCTGTGATTAGTTTTGGCCCTTCATTTGGGCCCTTTCAATTTCCTGGATATTGAGGCATGGCTTCAATCCCCTTCATTTGCAAAATGCAACCATTAGAGGCCCAGCACATTACTGAAGTGGCTCCTCCTTAACTCTGGAACAATTTGCCTGTGGTGTCTAGGGCACCGCGTTGGTTGAGCACCAAGTTGGGGGATATCATCAAAGGCAGCAGTGCAGACAGGACAACCTGTTCATGGCTGAGGAAACGTTTGTACCAAGAGCTTTCTCCTGTCTACATGCTTATCTAGTGCCGTGGTTCTTAAATAAGACTGTGTTTTAGAGGATCACAAACAAATCAAGTTCTTTAGAAAGCAAAAATATTACCAAAAAAAAGTATTCCTATACAAGATAATAAGGCCTACAAGGTCAAAAATCTCTTGTTTTATATTGATGCTTTGTGGCTGGATTGAGTCTCATTAGGTTTAATGATTTTTTTAATAGTTTCCCAAGATAACCAGAATTATGTTTTTTTTTTTCATTTTCTCTCTTTATAAGAAAACCACTGCCTAGAAGCATAAGTGTTGGGCAGTTTTTTACTCTGTTACACTAAGTAGAAATATTTTTTTCCTGTTTTTGGATACTTACAGTTATTACTCAATTTGTGCTTTTGCTAATGTTTTTATGCACAAGAACTATTTCAGTCTTCTGAGTGATGCACTGCGGTTTTACTTCCCGAAAGAACAATATGTAGGATGTGCAGAAGCCCCACAGCTGTCCTTTCTGATGAGAAGTGAAGGAGCTCGGAAGGAGACTCCTCTCTAGCCCCAAGTTTACAAAGCTTTAAGCTGGTGCTGCTCTTGCAAGATGTGGTTCTGCCCTTACCATGTCTTTCCACGTGCTCTCATTAGCTTGTGTGTTTCATCCTGCAAGGCATTTTTGTGTTTTGGGGAATGAGTCCAGGTTCAGCTTAACCGTGTTCAAAACAAGACAGGAAACCACAGGACAAACCCCACGTCCACAAACATTATCCTGGAACAGGCTCCTGAAGCTGTTAGGCGCAGGGCTGGTCCTCCCTCCCAGGCTGAGAGCAGATGTTTGGGGAGGGAGTGACCAGGGCCAGGGTGCACATGCAGAAACCCTTTCCTGAAGGGCATTCCCAGCCTCCTGCAGTTTGTGGCTCAGGTGGGTTCCTGGCTTTGTGGGTTCCTGGGTTCCTTTCTTCTCCATGAAGTTTGTGTGGAATCTTAGCACCTTCGACATCCTGGTAAGCTGATCTCCTGTCTGCTGCTGCCAAGAAGGGAGATCTTGCACATCCCATCCCGTGTATCTGCTCTTGTGCTCGTCTGCACTGTGGTGCCCTGCTTCCAACAGCTCCTCGCTCCCTCCTGCCCTAATCCAAGGAGAAAGGAGGGCTGCCCAGGAGGGAGGCAAAGGCAGATTGTGGCAGGAGGAGGAGGACTGGCGTGTTTGGCTGCAGCAAACAGGCTACTAACGATGCCTCAAGTATATGCCCAATTCTCCATGGTTTACAGCTTGAACCTTTTCTTAAGCAAAATCAGCACATCCTGTAATTTTTTTTTTGCTTGATTCTGTCCATTTAAAAACAAAATTAAACTTCCTGAAACCATACTTGCCCATCTCATCCCCAGAACAAGATCCCTTCCTTTTTTTATTTCACTTCTGTCTTCATCAGGGTATACAAACTGGTCCCCTGGCTTTATTTGGAGCAGACATTTAATCTGTTCATGGTTGTGCTCCATCATCTCCTCTGCAGGACTGGCCTTCTCCCTTCACCTTATAGCCAGGTTGCCTTAGTCCCAACAGGTGTATAATGCTCTATCAGTGTGACTGAGATTTGGGGGTTTTTTTGCTGTGTGTTGTGGGTTACTTTTTTTTCACCAGGAGAGGGAGAGTTTCACAGTCTCCCGTGTGTTCTTGGTAGATTTATGAAATGGTATCCTCTCCTGATGACCTAGTTCCTGTGTTTTGCTGGCATGAGGTACTCTGCTGTCATGACTGTTTAAAAATAGTCAAGAATGTAGCAGAAAATCTGGCAACAGGAACTTCTGGGTTGCTAAGAACATAGGAAGCAGGGGAGCAACAAAAAGAAAGAGAGAAAGAAAGAAAAAATATCAGTTTTGACATTTAATCTTAATTCTAAGTTCTTTTTCTTTTAGAAATAGGACACTTCTGGGCTCCTGCAGTCGCTCGGCCGCCTCGCTGGTTGCGGCCGCGCTCCGCGCAGCTGACGTTGCTGATGTCTAAGTGTGGGCAGCACCAAATCACAGCAGATTTTTTGCTCGGTCCCGGTTTACAAATGACTTGCAGCTCTACTCCTGTTTTCTGTGAGGGACTCTTTTCATTTTGTTACTTCACTATTTGACAGCCACTGGAGGTCACATTCACTTGCCTCCTTGGGCTCTGTATGTTCTGAGGAGGTAGCTATGACTAAGGATTTGCACCAAAAACACCTCAGTGTGCAGTGTGCACCCTGCCAGGACTCACTGTGTTAGCTGCAGCCTGCTCTGCTACTTGATATATCCAAGCAGAGATAAAGGAGTGTTTTTAGCAACCGTTTTTTCCCAAGGTGAAGATCTTTTTTGGAGCGAGGGTCATTTTTGTTGACCTGAAACTAAATCTTGTGGTTCACCTGTTTGTCTTCCGATGTCTTGAGTTTCACGTTATTGCTGGTTGTCAGTCTACCCTGTCAAAACATAAACATTACTCCAGTGCTACTCCTTGTTACATTGACATCAAAATAGGTGCTGCTCAAAAAGGAATCACAGCTGCCAGCTTGGCTGTAATCCTTGGCAGAAGGACAATGTAGAAACTACTATGAAGAATTGCAAACTATCGATTACAATTTGCAAATTGTAATTGCAAACTATCTTTTTAAAATCTTTCTCATCAAAATGATTTTTTTGACCCTAATTAAACCATTATGCCAGGAAAATCTGATTTTAATTACAAACTGTATTGTTGAAGCTTGCTGAGCATGGTCTCAAACATGGGATGTGAGAAGAGATTTTCTTTTGCTAGATCTCTGTGGAGCTAAATGAGACTGATACGTTTGTGAACTTCAGTTACTTTTCAACACTATTTGCTATATGCATTTTAGTTAATATATTATTAAAAGATATTCTGAGTGTTCAGGTAGGCAGTCACATCTTATTATTTAGATTTAACGTGGCATCAGGGGCTATGTTTGGACAGATATCCTATAAAATATTGCCGTGTTACCTCTCCAACATGGAAAAATTTTTCAATATGAAGCATCACAAGTCTCGCTTCCGTTCTGGTGGGATGGCAGAGGAACTGAAGAAATACCTTGTTCCCTCATGATATCCTTCAGATTTTAATATGGAAGAGTGCTATATTTCAGAACAGAGTCATTAAAAGTACATGATGTGCTCAGTACTGATGTAAAACAAGCAACTCACCAGGCAGATACCGGGTGGAAATGGTTTACAGTTGCAATGAACCTGCTTTGAAGCTGTAGAACAGATTTTGTTTGGCTTCCTCAGGCTGAGGGTTGCTCTCAGCTCTTCATTGCATTTAGAAGTGTTGGGTAGCTGAAACTGGGCATATAAATCAGGATATTCTTTCTGTCATACCTCAGCTGTGAGGTATGTGAGGTACCTTACATACCTCAAGTAAACTTTTAAAACTCATTTTTATGTGATTTTATTGCACTCATTAATAAGAGAAGTTTGTGGGTTTTTACACCTGAACATAACTGGCCAAAAAAACTAAACTCAGACCTGCATTAAAATGCTCCTCTCTAGATAAGCTGTGATTGTGCAGTAGTAATTTCCTAAGATATCTTTGGGAGTCAGGCACTTCTAAACCTTGCTGATTTTAAAATCCCTTCATGAAGGCAACTTCCAGAGATTATTTTTTTTTTAATAATTTAATATATTACGTTGTGCAAGCAGAATTGAAAAGTTACAGGTGGCCATTGCATGTTTACAAAAGCACTTTGTTAAAGAAAATAAGAGTAGCAAATGTGAAGCGTGGCTGCCTTCTTCCCCTTGCCTTTTCACACAGGAGTTGTACGCGTGTGAACAACCGAAAGAGCAGGTTGTAGCCCGAGCTCCTGTAGGAGCGGTGGTAGCGTGTGAGGGTGCCAGAGCCCTGGCACAGGCTGCCCAGGGAGGCTGTGGAGTCTCCTTCTCTGGAGATCTTCCACAGCCGCCTGGATGCCGCCCTGTGCCCCGTGCTCTGGGTGTCCCTGCTGGAGCAGGGGCTTGGACCAGATGATCTCT
>JAVCKT010028480.1:0-10123 GCA_032273925.1 Rhynchotus rufescens
CCTTTTAAGTTCCTTTTTTTTTTTTTTTTTTTTTTAAATCAGTTGAATGACTTTGTGCTGGAAAATTCAGGAGAAAGAATGAAGTTTCTGTGCGTTCAGGACATGGAGGATGGAGGCAGGAGTAGAGGCTGCTGCTGTCTGCCTGTTTCTGACTTTGTCTGGACCAGAGAATCTTGCAGATCTGGCAAGAGGCTGCACAACAGAAAAACTATCCCACCTCTCTCAACACCTCTTACTTGAGGAAAGGTTGAAACCCAAGTGCAGACTCGCTTCTCTCTCTGGGAAGCAGCTATTTCTGCAATTTCTCCATCATTAGTAATCCAAAGCTCCACAAACGTGCTTGGATATCTTGTCTTCCTGTAGGAAATAAACAGATCTCTACAGCAGTTGCTGTGCTGAAGGGAACAAGCAAATGATACTGAGGCTTTAGAAGGACAAAAATCAGAGGTTTTCCTTAGACATTTTTAGCAGCTTTTGGATTTCAAGTCATTCCTCATGCAGATACCTCTTAGTTTTATGTACGACGCTCTTTTTGTGAAGTACATTGCAGCTCAAAACAATTGCAAATTGAAGTAAGTAATTTGGAGATCCTCACGGGGCTATGGCTCATTGTCCATGGGTTTGACTCTGTAAATAGGACGTTTTAGCACTGCAGTACAATCACACAAGCCTTCATCATTTATTAACATATGGCATATGTTCATATTAACAGATTAATATTCATAATTCATATTAACATCTTCATATCAACAACTCTTCTTGTTTGCTCTGTCCCTCAGGGAACCCAGGAACTGGTTAAACAGGTGAAGAATTTGCCCCAAGCCAACTACAACCTCCTCAAATACATATGCAAGTAAGTGAAATTAACACTGGAAAAAGTCATTGTTTCAAGAAATTCAGTCCAATGTACAAATAATTCTCTCTGAACATTTGAATATTCAGCAATCACCTCTACAGAACTTACTGTTCCTATAAAATGTATGGGTAGATGTGCAGCCTGCCTGAGGGAAACTGTTGTCACCCGCAGCCAGTGAGCATTAATGACAGTAATAATGTTGTTTATATGGGAAGCTCCTAAAGGCCAATGGAGAAAGGCAGCTGTTCCACACACTGCACACCTGGAGCCTTCCTCCTAACCTGAGTAGCAGATATAGCCAAAATAGCCAGTCTGGCCTCCACTCGTGCTTGGAAGGGTGTTGGGAATGGCTTCCTCTGGGGAACCAGGGGCTCCTCAGCCTGTGTTGGCTCTGCCAGTTTTGCAGTGTGGGGTGGAGTGTGGCTTGGCACTGGAATGGCCGTTTATCCCTGGATCTAGTGCCGTGAGCTCTGTGTGGGTTCCCGTCCTCCATGGCAGAACCAGGGCCCTGCTGTCCCCCATGGGATGTGCACATACCTGACAAGCACCAGATACTGACGTGGAGCCCGTGGCTTGTTCAAGAGATGTCAACCCCTTCACAAATGTATAGGTAGACGATGTTTTTGATTTGTTTTTGATAGTTTCAAAAAATTCTTGTGCCTGTGAGCTTCAGTGGTCCTCTGTTTTAATATCTGAGTATCTCAAAACATGAATGGATGTTGTCGAGCAATATCATTCTACGTGTTTCTAAGCGAAGGTGTGGGAGGAAAGGCAGGCAGGACTTGCGTTTAACTCGGCAAAGACAAGACCTGGGGGTTCTTGGATCTCAGCCCAGTGTCAGTCGTGGGACAAGGCTGCTCAAACCCTGAGGATGCCCGCAGAGGCTGGGCAGCAAGCACGCCTGGAAACGCAGGCAGCCACACAGTGCAGAATGACAGGATTTTTTTTCACAGCCTCAAACCCTTCAGCCATCCAAAGAGGAACAGAAATGTAGGAAATGAGGTACTGACAGAGTGAGAGGCACTTCACAGTGTCAGTATTTGCCTGCTGATGCACTCGCCAGAATCACTGGGCTACCTCTTAGTCTGCATTTTGCAAGATTTGGGTAACTAAACTGTTCCCACGGGCTGCTTCTAGGAGGAGATGAATTAAACCCCTTTTTTTCCTTCTGTTCCACCCATGAATGAAAACTGGCAGAAACCACCCTGTGTAACTGCACAATTCCTACAGAAAGGTGAAAAGCTGTATTTTCATTCCCAGCAGGCAGTTAGATACCCCGTAGGTGGGTGTCTTTGGCAGAAACCATCACATCTTCTCTTGTTCATGCACAAGGAGGGATTAGTGGCAGTTACTGAGTGGGTGACCTGCAGCAGTTCCTCGCAGCATTTGGGGTATCAAGATCAATTTGGGGCTGTGTGAACACCGGACAGAAAGTGTTCCTGCCCTCAAAAGCCTACGGTTTGGTGTGTCAGGCTTACTTATTTATTCCTTTCTTTCTTTGCTTTTCCTGGGGGGGCTTTTCAAGGTTCCTTGATGAAGTTCAGGCTCACTCCAGTGTTAACAAGATGAGCGTCCAGAACCTGGCTACAGTATTTGGACCAAATATATTACGACCCAAAATGGAAGATCCAGTAACCATGATGGAAGGTAGGTGCTGCTCTTGTTGTGAGATGGCAGAGCTCTGAAGCTTGTTTGAGGCTACAGGAATATCTCATGTTGAAGGTCGTCATTGGCAGCTCTGTCATCTGATTGTCACCCCCTCTCACCTATCCTAGATCCTCCCTCATGGATCTGAGGAGCATCTCTGCTGCATGGAGGTGCTTTGGCTTTTTGTTAGTTACATACGTGAAACACTCTGTGAACCTACTGTTTTTAAAAGGAAAACTGAAATGCTCCAAATGCCAAACTACTTTAATATTGGTGCATTTGGGTAAATAGGTTTTTTTTTGTGCAGTGTTCTCAGGGCTACACAGACCGTAACTGTCTTAAGAGTTGTATTCCGTGCAGAATTTATATGGGATAGAGATTCACAGAACCCAGGGAATAAGCTGAAAATCACCGTTAGTTTTAGATTTTATCACATGGTGTAAAGAAATAAATCTGCCCCCCCTTTTTTTTCTGGTCTGTAGAAAATGCTTCGTATTAGGTTTGATAAACAGTATCCTCTGTTAGTCTATAATGGTCTGATTTACTGCTGAAAACCTGACAGCTCCTTTCTCTGGGTGTACATGGCAGTAAGTGCTCTCTGTGTGTTTGCTTCTTACATGAGAATGCAATGAGAAGCTCCTTGTTTATCCAGTTGCTCAACTTGTGAATCTGCTGGTTGTTCTCTACAGTGAGGTAGTTCCAACTATGGCCCTATCATTGATTCTGTAGAGAAACTCTCTTTTTTAAATCCTTGATTCCAGCAGACCAGGCCCTTACGAGCTGGTTTTCAAAGTTTACTGCAATCTCTGTTTTTGTTTTTTTTTGTCATACACTCTGTTTTTGTTTTGTCAAACACTCGGGAAGAAGCTGTGCTCAGTCACTTTGTGCTTCTCTGACCTAAGCCAGCCTCTGTGCTAAAATTCCCTCTTTTCCCGTGGGTTTCTTGTGAATGAAGCACATGGGAGCTTTCCTGGCTGCTCTCAGTTCCACATCAGCAAAGGAGCCAGGGACCAGCCCGTCCCTGAGCGTGTGAGGAGCTTCGTGCTCTGCTCTTCTCCTTTCCCACCCAGCAGATGTCCAGGTGGCTGCATTTACATGACGCTCAGTAACAGATATGTGAAATTTGTGATTTGTCATCTTGGACTGTATTTCATCAGACTTCCTCCTGAGTTCTGTTTCATTTCAAACTACAGAACTGTTTTTCCAGAAATTGCGTTGAACAGCAGTCCACAAATGGATGGCACGAAAGGCCTCTCTTTCTCCATGCATAGGGCAGCATGTGTCACACAGATGTCAGAATCTCCCCGAGTTCCTCTCTATACTCAAGATGTAGCAGGAAGTCCAAGCTAAGATATTTAGCAAGCAGTAGCTCTGAGCCCCTCAGAGGTGAGGGTGAAAGTGTGTTCTCCCCATGTCCACCTATAGGAGTCCTGATTATTATTATTATTATTATCTTTGCTGCTAATCATTTTTGCTGCCTTTACAGCTGCAGTGAGGAGCTGTACTAACACCTGCATCCTTGCTGTGGTCCATGTGCAGCAGCGGGCACAGGCCTCGTCTCCTGCAGCCCGGACTGGAAAGGCCCAGGCAGGACGTGGCACCCACCGGCTGTCTCGCAGGGAGCTCCTTACATCTCGAGGGGAAGTGAGTGCTGAGGTTTCTCATGTCTCACCAAACTCCGGCTTTTCTTTCTTCCCCACAGGCACCTCGCTGGTTCAGCACCTGATGACGGTGCTGATAAGCGAGCAGGGGCGAATCTTCGCCGTTCCTCAGGCAGAGGTGCCAGGGAGCCAGCTGGAGATGCGCCCCGTGCGCCAGCGCAGCACGGTGGAGTGGATCTCCGAGGAGGACGGCGAGGGCAGCAGGTCGGAGAAGAGCGTTCCCAGCGCCGCCGAGCTGCCTTCGAGCGCTGCCGGGGCCGCAGAGGCCGCTCCTGGACCCGCGGGCAGCACCGCTCCTGCAGAACGTGGTAACACGCTGAGCCAGGCTGCTGCCAGCCCCAGCAAGAGAGGGCAGACGCTGCCCCCGTGGAAGTGCTCCCTCCGGCAGCAGGGAGCGCGGTCGGCGAGCCCCAAGCTGGGCAGCTCCTCCCTAGACATCCCCAACCTCTCCTCCGGTGGGAACTGGCTGATGAACGGACTGTACTCCCTGCGAGGCCACCGCAGGACGGCCTCTGGGGAGCGGGTTAAAGACTCCTGCTCTTCCCAGAGACTCTCCACTTACGACAACGTCCCTTCTTCCAGCCTCTCCCTTAGCACGCACAGCATGGCCAGCACCACGTGGTCCACGTCGTCGTGCGAGATCTCCGTGGTGGACTCGGTCAGCAGCTGCCCGGCCTGTCGGGCCAGTGACTCTTCTGCTTTAAGCTCTCTCAAAACCGAGTGGGTAACTCAGGGCTCGCTGTCTCAGAGCGAGGGCAAGACTGCAGATCTAGAGACCAGCATGGACAGGTTCGAAGCTTGCAGCAGCAGCAGTGAGCAGAGCAACCCCACTGCTGCTTCCAGAGACACTATCAAGTGCTCTAGGGCCCTGCAGAGCTTGGTGGTGGAGCTAAAGGCAGAACTGAGCAAACAGAGGACTGAGTACGAGACTAGTATCAAAAGGTAACGTCATGGGCAGGGATAAGACGTCCTCTTTCACCTTGCCCCTCTTTGACCATGGTGTGGGCTGCCGCGTGGTTGACGTGCTAAGATCCAGAGTTTGGGTTACGTGACAGCAGGTCTTGATCTGTACTTTCCCCATGGCTCCGTGAATCCAACTTCCCTCTCTTTGCCAAAAGAGAATATCCAGAAATGGAATTTCCATCACACAGGAAATTCCATTATTTCACATTCTGTGTTCTCAGTGGAAATAGGGACAGCAGAGGTGGGCCCAAAGGCTGCTCTGTGCCAGTTTCCTGAGAGAAGCAGTGCAGCAAGTACCTGCTGTGGAAGGAGGAAATAGGGGGCTAGGGTGGATGGACCTTAGCAAGCAACTGTGTTAGCTCAGGAAGGAACACAAATTGTGTCAAATCAGTCTGAGATTGAGGGTTTCGTGCTGCTTTTCCAAGGGAAACTTTCCTCCAGGAAAGTGACTGTTCACCTTCATTGTGGTGGGGATGCAGCTCGGCTCTAACGCTGTGAGCAGCCGCTTTGCACTGAGCTTTGGGAATCAAAGCAGGGTTTCCAGGCACCCCTGCAGCCTTTGGCTGCTTCCAGTTACAGGCAGCACTTAAGTCAAGGTGCTGCTTGAACAGCAAATACCTGAACTACAGAATGACTCTCAGGGAAGCATGTTTACAATGTAATTGTTTAAAAGGGTTAGATATGCATTAATATACAGAAATGCCCCAGATTGCATGGCAGGTGGTGTATTACAATACAGAATAATCATCACTGACCTGGGGCTACAGTCCTGCCACTTAGCACTGGAGAAGGGCCATACTCCCATTCCTTGCCAGTAGTTGAATTTGGGCTGTTTTTGTACATTAAGGGGTTAATGTGATATTTATTTATTATCTTAGCAGTGGTGTGGTAGCTAAAAGCAGAACAGTTAATGAAATAATATTTCCATTATTTCATTGAACGAGCAAACAGGTGAGATGCAATCACTGCCCTTTCGTATTGAACAGGATGATTCCAGCTGTTCAGGACTGGAGCCCTAAGGAGCTTCCTGTCAAGCCTAAGAATTCCAAGCCAAGTGTTTTAGCTCACAAAAAAAATTTACAATGTCTTTAGTGCATGTGCAGCCATTTATATGTGCAAAAATATGTTCCTTTGGAGGCAGCATAAAAGTCTGCTCGTGTGGAAAGACAGGAGCTCAGCCTAGTAAAGAAGGGAGGCAGCTTGGTAGGAAAATGCCTCACTGCCTTTATTTTATTGAAGATAATTTATTCCCCCAAAGTAATAATTAGTTCCTTTGCTTGTGTGTATGTACATGTGCTTGTGTGGTGTGCAGAGCTCAGCCTGCGTAGCAGGGCATGTGTGAGCTTTTTGTTGGCACATAAAGCAGCAGAGGGGAAAAGTCAGCACCTGCCCGGGGCAGCGGTGAAGAACACTTGCTGATGGAAAAGCTGCTATTTATCATTATCAAGTGCCCATTTTTTCTCTCTTAGTCAGAGGGAGGCAAGTTTTATGGCCTTCCTGTAACCAGTCTGTTCCAGAGCATTTCTCCCTCAAGGTTAGTGTAATTACCAGGCATTTTCTCTTGAATTTCAGTAATTCAGGTTTACCACGTAGGTCTCCAGGAAACTGCAAGTATCTTGGACACAGCTATTACATTTTGTATGTAGAAAGTCAGTAAATGTTGTGAACGTATGCAGTTCAGACAGGGGAGAGCTGGTGTGGCCGCTGAAGCGGATCCCTAAAATTTAGTGGAAAAAACGTGTCCCGGGGTAGCTCAGATGCGCCTCCTTGGGAATGTTGCTGGGGATTTGGCCGCGGCGCCGGGCGCGGAGCGGAACCGGGAGCCAACCCCTTGGAGACCAAAGGGGCGGGATGGCTGCTGTGGACAGGGCCTGGGCCTCCAATTCCCGAGAGTCCTTTTTGAATTCTCCAGTAATAAGGAATTCTCTTGTGGACCTACAGCCTCCTCTCTGTTGATAATGACAGGGAGAGCAAGTGATGCCCCAGCTGCGCTCATTCAAATCAAAGACTTGACTCTTGGGCTTTGACTTCCTTAAGAAAAGCCCTGACTCTTGTATTATTTACAGATGAATTTTGTGTCAGATGAGCTATTCAAGGTCTGTTCTTCAGATACTTCCTGATGTAATAACTCTTACATACCAAAAATGGACTGCAAGGAAGAACTGTGACTTCATTCTTAACTGACTTCCAAGTCAAAGGGATGTTCTTCTCTACTGGATATCCATACAGGGAAAAATAGCATCAGGATGAAAACAGAGATTAAAAAAATATTTTAGAAGGTTCATATTTCAGTTGAACCCAAGGAGTGACGCGCGTCTCCCTTGGACATTCACTCTGTTCCCCAAAAGCAAGCACTGGTTTGTAAGACTTGAGTATTTTTTCCCAGGATACAAAGGGAGTGAGAGCCAGCTTTCAGCAATTCCCTGCCTTCAAATTCAACATTAAATAAGAAATAGTAATTAGTGCTCTCCCCTAAGAGACTTCCCTGTATTATGGCACTGATACTTTAGCTCTAAGCTGAGCAATTTATTAGCTCAGCTTTAGCTGTTAGTGAAGCCTCTATCCAGCCACTAAAAATACTCTTTTTTTTTTTTTTTCCCTCCCTCTCTCTCTGCTCTCTGCTTTTAAGAATTGAGGAAACAAGTGCGGACCTGAGGAAACAAGTGGTTAGGCTAGAAGAAGAACTGGACCAAGAACGAAAGAAATACACGATGCTGGAGATCAAACTGAGGAATTCTGACCGTGCTCGTGAGGATGCTGAGAGGAGAAATCAGCTTCTGCAGAAGGAAATGGAAGAGTTTTTCTCAACGTTAGGATGTTTGACTGTTGCGAGTCAAAGTACTAAAGGCCCCAAGTAGAAAAAGCTGGTGTACAGCAAAGAAACTTCTGTTCCTAGCAAAGACAGTCCCTATGCACATTGTGTCCTGGTATACTCGTGTATCATGAGTAATTCTGCAGTGACTGTGCTCTCAGTGACCCTTGCTCTGTTGTCTTTACATGTGCTGTAGCATTTGGCCCAAGGACTGCTAAATACAATGCTTGGAAGTATAGAGGCCAGAATACCGAGGAAAATGGGCGCTGTTTTATCTCTACGGGTCCAAAACTGCCTTTCTCTGTGTCTAGACTGTTCCGTGTTTGGATTTCCTGCACCCCTGTTCTGCTGGGTCAAGGACATCAGCAAGGCATGAGAGGTGGGTGAGACAGTTTGAGGGATGGACTGGCTGAGCTGGGCGCTGTGGGGCTGCCCAGGGCACCACGGGGGCCCCATGGTCACTGTGGGTCAGTGGGTGGGCACGTTGCATGAGGGGTATTTCCCTCCCTGTTCCCTGCATAAAGTTTGTTCAGGGTTCTCAGCCTGAGAGTGGCATTATCTTATGAGAACGTTTTGCAAACCAAATCTACAGTTGAACGTGATGGAAATTCTCACAGTTCATTAAAGTTGTCACTTACACACGGAGCAGTTCCAAGTGCTTCACAAAAATGTGAGTTATTAAGGTATATGTAATTAGCCATGGAACTTTAAATATTCATACATTGCCCTAGGTGGTATTTTTGAGCCAAAACTAGAGCAGTATTAGCTGCAGGAAAGAATCTCATGAGTTTATATGTACTGAGCAGACATCAAGGCAGGAGGAGAGAGATTCCTATCATTAAAATGCAGCCCAAGGTATTTTTTGTTAAAAAATTTTAATGCTGAAGTTTTAGTAGAAAAAAAATGAGTGCTTGATAAGGGAAAAGGTGGGAGGAGCCTTTAACCTTCACAGGGGTCTTTGTCACTTGGCTCAAGCCCCCAGCTGCGCAAGCAGGGAGTGGGCTGGGGCTCCCCGAACAGGGCAGCAGCCCGAGTTCACTCCCTCTGCTCCAGGGACAAGTGTTACCACAAGGAAGTTGTGATTCCCACTAATTAGCAGCCAGGGCTCGTTGCCTTCAGCAGCCCTAGGGGAGTTTTGCCTGACGTTTGTAGCGCCCTGGGCCCACAGAGCTCCCGGATGGCTCCCGCGCTCCGTGGGGCAGCCCTGCGCTCCGTGGGGCAGCCCTGCGCCCCCTGCCACAGCCCGGGCTGAAGGGACGGTGCTGACGGGGTCTCCATGGTCTGGAGTCAGCCTTAGACCCCGCTTTGCTGCGGACTGAGCGGGACCTCCCCAGGCTGGGAAATGCGGCCAGGGAGGGAGCGAGGCCGGGGGCGGCCTCTTCTCAATGGTGGCCACTGCCAGGCCTATAGGAAACAGTGGCAAACTGAAGCCCCCCCGAAGTTCTGCAGGAATTTAAGGAAAAATGTCCTGCCAGGGCGGGTGCCGGAGCCCTGGCGCAGGCTGCCCAGCGCGGCCGTCCTGGGGGGTCTCGCAGAGCTGCTTGGGCGCAGCCAGGGCCAGGTGCTCCCGGGGAGCCAGGGCCACCTGAGCGGCACCACGCAGGGCTTGTGCCCTGCTCCCCTGCTCCCTACAGCCCTGCTGCCCCCGCACTCCTCCCCCTTCCCTCTGCTCCTCCCTCCTCTCCTTGCCCCTCCCCCACTTTGCCCCCCCTTCTTGCCCCTCCCCCTTTTGCCCTCTTTGTTCCTCCCCACGTTGCCCCTCACTCCCCCTTGGCCCCTCCCCCTTTCTCCCTTTGCCCCTCCTCTGCTTTGCCCCCCTCCCTTCTTTCTCCAGGTCCCTCCCCCTTTGCTCCTCCCACTATTGCCCCTCCCCCTTATTGCCCCTCCTCCTCTCATTACCCCTACTGCACACGGCAGGTCAACCAACCAACCAACAACTCCCTCCCTTCCTCCCTCCTCCCTCCCTCCTCCCTCCCTTCTTCCCTCCTTTCTTCCTTCCCTTCGTCCCTCCTTTCTTCCTTCCCTTCTTCCCTCCCTCCCTCCCTCCCTCCCTCTCTTCTTTCCTCCCTCCCTCCTTTCCTCCCTCCTTTCCTCCCTCTTTTCCTCCCTCCCTCCTCCCTCCTTTCCTCCCTCCCTCCCTCCTTTCCTCCCTCCCTTCCTCCCTCCCTCCCTCCCTTCCTCCCT
>JAVCKT010028481.1:0-18531 GCA_032273925.1 Rhynchotus rufescens
AAGGATAAGTGGTTGTCTTGTTGCAAATCTTCATCCATTTTCTAAGCTGGCTCCTTCCCTCATTATTTTCATCTGCTTTATTTGCCCTTTGCTGTGTGTACTGGGGGGAGGGAGAGGGACTAGAAGCAAGGGACGAGGTTTCTCAGGTCCTAAATATCAGTTTTTCTTTTCAGAATTTCTTAAAACAAAAATATTAAAGAATGAAACACACTTAAAATACACGCTTAAAAACAGAATATTCATGATTTCAGTTTTTTTGACTCAACACCTAAAATAGCCTAGATTTGAACTTTTTTTTTTTCATTTCAAGGAGCACATTTCAGCGACTTTTCTTTTCAGCAGGAAGGCTGAAATCTTGGCTGTGCAAGAATTTCGAGGCATCTAAGCAAAGCGAGGTCCCCATCTGGGGCTGGGGGAGGGAGCCCTGGCCTTTCTCCCACACTGTAGTAGTTACTATAGGAACTATTGTGCCTCCTTCAAAAGGGCTACAGACAGGGTGATTAAAATTCTTCATGGGAGAGCCCCCACTCTTCTCCTTGACAATGAAATTCTTCAGGGAGAGGGCTAAGCCTCCCGCTCAAGACTGACAGCACCTGAGGGAGGGATGTGGCACCAAGAAGCACTACTGCTTTAAGTGGAGGCGCTCGGAAAAAATACCAGGGCCTGTGGATCGCCAGGGCTTTATTTTCCTCCCCTCCCATGAAATACAGCAACGTTGGCCAAAGCCAACGCATATTTACAAATACACCACCTTTTGCTCCCCCAAACATGCAGCCCTGGAGGAATCGGACTGATGTAAGAGTAAGAACTGTGACCCTAATACAAACTGTTTACTTGCATTGCACACACACAGAAAAAGCTACAGTGAAAAGCAAATAACTACACCTACTCCGCAACCACAGGGCAATATTATTAGATTATATTAAAAAGTTTTGTGGGAGCAGTCTTAGAGGGAAGTGGCTTCACATTTCAGGACAAGAAACAAAGGAAGGAAGTGATAAATTTTTAACAAACTGACAAAAAAACCAGGTGGAAAGCTGAGAAAGTGCTAGTGAAAGATGCTGTGGATATTCTGCATAGTTTCAGTGAAATTGGCTTCTTAATTCAAATGAGCTTCCCAGGAAATACAGTTGAGGTGAAGAAAGAGGAAAGAAGGTCTGGCACAAACATAGAGGCACATGTGGGAGGCGAGAGAGAGGGAGACACAAAGACAGGGAGAGCTGGGGGGTTAAAAACTTAGGAATTTGGCAATGCTTTAGATACAGGCCAGCAATTGAGATATTTGACTCCACCAACAGAAAAATTCATAAATATTATGAAAGCATGCAGAAATTGTTTAAAATTCCCAGTTTCCCCAAGAAAAGTGATGAGTATAAGAGTACGTACGCAGATAAAGCAATGAGATACTTTACGTGTTAAGTAGTAATTCTCCTGCTCTATCTTTAAACTAGTGTTAAAACTGCCCTGGGAAGAAAACGGCTGCCACCCCTTTCCAGCTTCAGGGCTGCAGAAATTGCTAGTGTCACTGCTTCTGTTCTCAGAAGGAGGGTAGGGTATTAACATCAAGTCGGAAGAGTGTTATATAGTGTCAGACTATACTTGCTGGTAAAACTAAGAGGCCTACATCTGTTGTCTTGCTTTTTTTTCTTTCCAGTCTGATCCCAAAGGTTCATGTTATGACATTTGTAACATCTGCTACAAATGCGGAGGTAAGTCAGGCACAACCTTATTACTTCCAATCTAACGCTCCATCCATCCACAGGGCTTTCACATGCCACTGCTATGTCAAGGAGACCAAAAGCTGTTCCATCTACATGAAACAAGGTATAATGCATTGCTGAGAGTCAGGAAGGGGAAGCCTGGCCTTGTTGTGTCTCCTCTTTTTGGTCTGTCTTAACTTACAGTGTGTCACCTTCGCATCCTCTGAGATCGGAATGGGCAACGTGTTGCTCCTCTGAGCTGATACCAAAGCCCTCTTATGCCTTAGATGGTGGTATATTGCAAAATGTGACTCATGTCTTCCTTGTTTTGACCGAGGCTAAAGCATTTTCTGCATCCTCTGAGAGGTCCACTTTTCTGCCTAGTCCTCTCTTCATTCCTTCCCTCCATTTTGAAAGACTCACATTTGCAACAGCCCAAAATTATTTACCTAATCCACAGGTTAGACAACAGGGAAGAAGGGAAGGAGGGAACATGAATGATAAGATGCTTTACAAGTAGTATTCTTTCTGTTACTTACTCCCTACTGTTACTAGAGTAACTGATGTAGGATTTTAGTACTATACCCAGAGTGCTTGAAGATTTAAAGACTTGATGGTTTAACATATAGTATGGTATCAGGCCTACAATATCATCACTATGAGCAATACTAAGGCTATCTCAGCCTTAAAACAGTGTGAGCATTTCACAAATACCTGCACAAGAAGTCAATTCACTATGTGGCTGCAACTGCCCATTGAATTTTCTTCAGAAATAACTCCTCTGAAAGCAACTGGCACGTAATTTTAAAATCTAACTACTTTAGATGTTATTAAACCACTAAGGAATATGCTCCACACTCAGTATCAGAAACTAGAAAAGGAAAAAAATTCCTCCATTTTATATAGCCTTTTAATTTTCATTTCATAACAAAGGCTACACATAACACTCCATGAAAACAAAAGGAGAAACAAACACTGCAAAAGTACAACAGGAGTTGTATTTTGGGTCCTTAGTACTTCTAGTATATTCACTTCTTGTTTTTTTTCTGTTATACTACCACAGCCAAAGTAAAATGAAACCTTAACTTGTGTGAATACTATATAGTGTGAATACTATAACCAGAAGAGATGGCAAAAATTGCTCTTAGCAAATGGAGAGGTGGTCCTCATCGCTGGCACACAAAATTGCAGCTACAGTATTACTGGACATTAATTGACCCTAATGCATTGTCATCCTACTGGAGCAGGCCACGTACTGAAATAAATCTAAATGCAAAACTATTTAGAGCTACTTCTGGTCCTATGGAGTAAAGCCCTGAATGCTTCAGGGCTGCAAGGCAGCCTTGGTTTCCTCCCTGCTGGGTACAGGTAGTGGATTAAATTGTTCACCACATGCCTTTCTTGATCTTCACAACGCAGAGAGAGAAAGATATAATGAAGTTTCATAAACGAAGTGGAAGTGGGTACGACGCTGCAGTCAATCCACATTTTCAGGGAAGGAATCTGTATCAGTTGCCAAAACCGAACTATGTAATTAACCCAGGATTCTGGCAATAACCAAATGTGCCACCAGTCAATTATTTTTGCTTGTCTTCCTGCTGCTGCTTCTCTCTGTTCTTAAGACAGACTACAAGAAAATGCAACTATGGTGATGTAAAAAAAAAAAAAAAAGAAGAACTTTAACAAAATTACCAAGGAAAAAATAACAGATATTTTCAGCAAGCAGGTTTATGAGAGCTGGAGTAGTATTTTGAAGTTGCTGAGGACTGAAAAACAATCCAGCATAAGCAACATCGAAAATCCTCCAGTGTTAATGTCTTCAAAGTTAAGTTGTCACATACACTAGGATACCAGTTAAATCCTTACAAGTTGGAGATGGCACAGCCTGTTTTTAAAAGCATGGCTGCTTCTGAAGGAATTGGGGTTCATCTAAAGCTCCCAAGGGAGAGACTTTCCCTTACTGTGGATCAAGCTCTTATTATGAAAAAAAGTATATCACTATTAAGGGTCTGTTTCTATCCTGTTTCCTTATTAAGGAAACAGAATCTCTCAGAGATCCTAATGACTGGTAGGAAATATAGTTAAATCATCACTGGAAATTGTGATATGGTGTTTAAATCACAGTTCATGATGAAGGAAATGAGAAACAGGAAGTTATTACAACAGCTATGCTGTTGCCTTAGCAAGAGACCGGTGTTTCCCTTTTTACAGGCTTTAAGGTTTTTTAAAATAGATTAAAAAGAGACTAGTTTGTCGCACCTCTGGAGGGAGTCTTCTTGGAAAAGTATGGGAAAGCAAGAATAGTTATAACAGTGAGAGCTTAATAATGAGAAATCAGGAATCAAACTGGCTATAGTTGCAAGCAGGTACCATTTATTTAAGCAATGCTGCATTCATTAGCACCAGGAATTAATTTCGATCAAGATTCTTTCTGCAGGAAGGGAAGGATTTTATTTGATAATTCCACTAAGCTAAGATTCACATTTGCTACCTGCAGAAATCTCTCCTGCTGTAAGACAGTAAGGCATGGCATGTATTTTTCAAAATACACCTTAAACATTTTAGTCATCTAAGTTTACTGAGTTATACTAGTCAGATATTCCGTTTTTCTTTAGTAAAGGAAGCTACAAGCACTAGAATTTATTCCCCACACTGTGCTTGAATCAGGCACGGACACAGATGGTTACCTTGGCTTTGGGGGCAAAGTTTCATTTTGCAAGATAACACTGTAAGTCTTTAAATCAGCTCTTTCTCACTTTCTGTGAGCACTGATAAATATATCTCCTTTTTTTTTTTTTTCTCTTTTTTTTTTTTCTCCCTTCTCCCTAAAGCTTTACAATTCCACTGGAAATGTATTGCATTTAGATAGCTCCTCAACAATTATGTTTTATTATACACCCACCAAATCTAAGGAAATACCTGTATGCATTTGCTGTAGAAGAGAAATAATTTGCCTGATGTAATAGCTCTACTGAGTTTGTGAGTTGGGAGGTTACTTAAATAATATTGTGAATATTGTAAAATATTGAAATTCCATTCAATTTCTGTAGCATTCAAATAATTGGCATTTCCCTCTAATACTTAAGCCTATTCTTTCTTGTGCTGCCTCAGTCCTGCTGAAGAACTTGATTTTCACAACTAATAAATTTGCAATTGAAGCTCATTAATTTAAGAGGGAAAGAATTTTTTTCCAGGGTACAAAACAATATGATCTTCAACTAAAATACAGAGCTGAATGAAGACTGCTCAGTCTAACACAGCATATGCACCTTTCTTCTCTCCTGTCACCCACAACTTTTATACAGTCTGCAGAAAGGCTAATGAGTAATGCCTAGCATTGTTTATCTATTTTTCTTATTTCTTTCAGTAACATTTTGTACTCTGATGTTTTTCATTATGCATGTGCTTTAAGGTTTTTCTGACAATTTTAAATTGTCTACTGTACATCAAATAACATCTAATTTTCCTAAGTAAAGCCAAAAATCTGAGAAATTTCCATGTAAAAATGCATTTGCACTCAACAATGTTGTGGGAGGACAAGTCAGAAAAGCAGCAAGTTATTTTCCATGAACACTGACAAACAAGTCTTTCAACACAAAGGCTTTACCTCACAGATGCAATATTATTAAAAGATATATTCTAGTCCTCTTCACAAATAAGATGGAGAATCCAACAGAACCGCCAGAGGAAAAATTGAGTTTGCCAAAGAAATCCAGCTTTTCCAGAAGTAAAAAAAAAATCTGAAAAAATCTGTTTCAAACTTTTCTGGGAATAACTTACGTAACAGTAACAGAAGGGTCTTCTAAAGAGCGGTGACCTAAGGAATGTAGAGGTGCCTACATAGCCCTACATAGACGAGGAAAACCACAGTGCTGTGACAGCCCATGGATAGGTGTCTGCTGAAGAGAAAGGTTCATTTTGGCGAGTGATGAGTTCAGAAAAGAAAACTTGCAGCTTCTTCCTAAACAATAGGAAAAGGTGGGCGGCAGGAAGAACAGCCTGAAAACTCGAACATTTTCATCAGGACAATGTATTTATTGCTAATCTCCTCATCCTGCGAGGCCCAGGCCTCCTTTGGGGCTGCTGCAGCGTCACAGCTTCACGTGGCCTCGCAGCGCCTGTGCAGTCCGAGCACAGGCAAAGCTGGAGCTGCTGTGAACAGGCCAACGAGCTCCCTGATCGTGGTCTTGCTCTGCTAACAAGATGATAAAACTTTGCCAAGAGGATGGTTAAAATAACTTTTTTTCATCTCTTGTTTCGACAGCCACACTGCTTCCAATCCCTGAGCTGGTTTGTACTGCTGTGAAAACACAGTCGACATGAAGGAAAATTAATTGTACTTGAGTTAGAGGGAAAATATGCTGTGCAAGAAAAACCTGGAAAGAGCGGAGCACACCCTCTCCCCCATCTCACGTGTTCCTCCTTTACACAACTTCATCTTTTCTTTCCACAGCTTTCTTCCTCAATTTTTTCCTACTTGAACACCCTCTTATTTGAATTCCACTCTCAGCCTCACGCAAGTGGCTTGGACACAAGGTGATTAGGCTCGCAGGACGCAGTGCTGGGCTGAGTGAAGTGCATTGCTTTCTCAAGCAGCTCCAGCTCCACGAGACACCTGAGCTGGCACTGCAAATAATGAAGCCCGTATTTATTAAACTGAGATAGCTGATTTATTTAAATTCTCTCTCTAACCATGTACCCATACAAAACAAACAATAAAAACCTTTGGATGTCGTTCCATAAAGCCTTGTAGTGCAAGGAGACTTTTTAAAAAAAAAAAAAAATCCCTGACTTTCATTAAAATCATCATCAAAGGGAAGGAGCCTCTTGCCTCATTTTGTCATTGATAGCAGAGCCCACAGTGTTGCAGCCTACACTCATTTTCAAGTTAACCTCCTAAATTAAAAATATCTCCATGCACTGAGCAAAGTGATGTATTCAAGCCCTATCTCAAGCAGAACTGTTTGGAAAGGAAAATGAAGTTAAACTACCCAATGTGCCATCAGAGAGCTGCAAATCAAGTGTCACAATGCAACGCTGTCTGGGCTCATAGCTGCAGCTTTTTGTACTTCCTTAGGATCCACATTAGAAATAGAGGGAATATACAGTAATTAATCGAGACACTATTTCTCCCACCAATTTTGCTGACACTGCTTCTCCCACCTATTTTGCTTTTGGTTAATTTATTGCAAGACAATTGACATAAAAATAACTGTTTGGTTTAAATATAAGAGCATATATTCATCCTTTGGTGAAGACCTGACAGAACACCTAGCTGAGCTTGAAAAGACCTAATTTTATCAATCACAAAATAAAACTAGATGTTTCTTTATGACTCATAGAGCAGCGAAAACTCCAAACATCACCATCTCTTTATGGGAAAAGGGCAACATGTCATCTCACGAGTTCAAAATGTGATACTGAATCCATAAACCAGGCATAACGCTCGCTTGCTGACAAAATGTCATCCAGCTCTCCATTCCTCCTTATTTCATCCCTGGATCCGCCCTCAGCCCCCACGATGGGAAGGGATGTCAAAGAATTACTGTAAGCAACACTGCAGAGGCAACACGCTTCATTTGGACGTTCTTGCCAGTAATAGCACGAGGCAAAAGCCAAACGCTAGCACCCGTGCTCCTAATTGAACACTCTTCCATCTGGTAGCTATCCCAGTTTGAGTTTTGCTGCCTCCCAGCTCATTTCACAGTCATTCCCATACTACGCTCCCAGTCCATATCGTGTTGCATTCAACTTACTGAAAAATAACGTGGCCGACATCAAGCCTGTCTGGCTTCTCCTGGACATACTTAAACTCATCTATTTCTTGTTTCTAAATTTTTTCATTCATTTTTATCGAAATAAAAGTTCCTAGTTTATGAGCCTAACAAACTCAGCAGGTTTTCTAGAGCTGACTTCAGACAATGCGTTCTTCTTTACTCACTTAATTACTATATATATATATAATATATTTTTATATATATATATAAAGGAACTGTTTGCCAAAGCTGTTAATGAAATGAATCTTTAGCAATGCGTACAATAAGTCATGCGTTGAAATTAAAAAAAAATAAAATAAAAAAAACTTAAAGGCTTGATTTAAATTCTTAGCACTTGGGTAAACTTACTCCTGTTATTTTAAATACTGAATCAAACAGCACAAGCTGTATGTTTTAAGATGCAGGCTGGATGTCTACTCAGTTCAAGTAAATCTCTAAATCTAGCCTTTCTCCAAGTGGTGTTTTCATCCAATAAAGCATGGTCATGGGAGAAAAATGTGACATAGGCTTTTGCAATTTTTAAGTGTTTTTGGTCCACAGCCCTGTTATAAGTGACTTAATAAAAGTGGGGTTTGATCGTATGTTTTATATGTTTCACGGTATTTTATATAATTGTGTATCCAATAACTTGTCATAATGTAAAGTTATCTAAACTAATAAATGATTCATAGCTCTGAAAATAGGCAGTTATGGATGAAGTTTAGCAAGGAGAACCAGCTTCGAAGTTCAAAAAATTTTCATGGTATTTAACATTTCTCAGCATGCACAGATTTATTGCTCCACTCTTGGTCAAATAATAGCACTATTAGTTAATAAATAAAAAGTGTGGAGATGGAAAGAGCTGCCATTTGTGTTGAAACACTCAAAAGAAACACAAAATTCCATGGAGGTCTTGGCACTAACTTCCCGAGCGATTCCAAGACTGAAATGCACTAACCCAGATCCTCCCGTCTACAGAATAGTAGAGATGTAAAGGTCTAGATAAATAGAGGAAGACCCTTGAAACATCCCCCAAAGCCTTCTGTCCACCCTGCTTTGCGAGCAGGATCGACTGTGTCGTGGTTATTGTCTGCCCATCTGGCCAACAGGTGCAGGCCTTAATGGCCTCAGTGTATTTGATTATTGACTAGTGAATATTTCTGCGTGACACAAAAGGGCTCCTGACCTACCCCTGCTACCAAGCAGACTTCCTACCCATTTGGCACATGCAAAACCTCAAAATAAAACAGATTTAAGACTTTAACCTATCTTCTAGCTGGAGTTTTTTTTTCTTTTTCTTTTTTTTTTCTTTTTCTTTTCTTTCTTTTTTTTTTTTTTTTTTACAGAGCTTCTACTTAAATCCATCAAATAGCTTGGCACGCTTGTGTATAGTCTATTAAGGAAAAGAAAAAGTGCATGAATTTCAAGTTTGGGGTCTCTAATTACCTCATGCTTAAAGTTTAACTAGAAAATGTAGATAAATTGCTGTGCTAAAACCACAGAAGATTCTCCACCTGATTTGTGCCAATGTATCTAAAGCTCAGCGATGCTGATCCCAAGGAGATTTTTCCCGCTTAATCCTAGGAGAATTCATGTTGGACCCATTTCTAATGAGTATATAAAGGATTACTTGGATGTTTTGGTAAAGCTACCCAATAAATTAGTCAATCTAAAATTTTATTAGCTGAAAAGCATTACTACAGTCATATAGTGGAAGAACACTGAGGGAATTGAAGCTGTATTAGTCATCTATTTAGGCAGATACCAGAGATCAGTACTCAGTACAGGCTGTTAGTTGTAACATTAAGCTAATTGGCTAATAGTTGCAGCAGTTCTTATAATGTTTTTGTACTGAGAGGTGTGACCCCTTCTTGAACCAATTTATATAAACCCAGAGGGAGCCCTAAATTTATTCCAGTTTCACGAATGTATGGGCTGGATTCAGAACTCCAAAGCAGAAAGAGTATGCACAAAAACCACCGTGTCAGGCAAACATCTAAAATTTACACACTGTCAGCCTGAAAACTTTCTGTTTAACAAATTACTTCAGATGATAAATGCTTTAAATAAATGTAACAATTTGGTATTAAAAATACTCATATTTCATCCAGTGCATGTTGCAGTGCCGTGGCTTTTCCCTTCCCAACTAGGCCGTTCAGACACTCATCTAGTTACAAACTTTTATAGACGTGAAATATTTTAAGAAGTCCTTTGGAAATGGCCTGAGGTAATTTCCAACTTAACAGACCCTGTCCCACCAGAGCTCATTACAGCGAATTTTATAACAAAGTACCCTCTACTTAATTTTCAGAGCTTAGCCAAGCGTACTAGAAATGCAGCTGCATTAAGTGCAATTAATGGTATAATAAAAGCAGTGGAGGGCTGTTTAACACTCAAGAACCAGCAGTAAACAGTGGCTCCATGTTCTCTAACAGTCAGTGATGTGTCAAAGTGCCAGGAGTGTAAGATTTCCTCTGACGGGAGAACGAAAAATGCAGCAGCATGTCCTGCTGGAAAAAAAAATCCTCTGTCCTTCAACAATTCCACAAAAAAATAGAGCGAAGGAGGAGAAAAAAAAAAGATTCCCTCCGGTTATGCCACTAGCATTCCCCTCTCTCTTTGAGCAGGAGTCCAAAACAATAAACTCATATTCCCATCAATGAAGAAAAGAGGCAAATTCAATTCCATAAAGCGTGAGACTAATAGCAAGTGACTCATATAATACACAAAATGATCTGGTTTCATAACTAACAAGGCTTACTGTCAAATGACGGAGAGAAGAAAGAAATATCATTTTGTGACAGGAAACAATAGTAGATTCTTGCTTAAAATAAAACAGCCCACAGAACAACATGGTTAGTGACTATATAAAAGCCTTGCCACGCTAACTCTTGGAATTATCTTGGTAACTAAACCATCACAACTGGGAACTAGAGAAACTCTTGTAGGAATTCAAAAAGAAAAAATACTATATTCTAAAAACAGAAGAAGACAGCAGACCTCTCGTGCTCAAGAACAGTGACTAGGTTCTTACATGACTTCAATACCTTTTTGTTTCTAACTTCTAAACTTATTTTCATGTATTTACTTCAGCTGTTTATGTTGGCAGAAACAGAACCCCGTACTGATCCCGATGAGCTGTAACTAAGTGGTTTACAACCTGGCTTTTTGGTTAATAGCACAAAGAGACCTGATTACTGGTGGTCAGTGGATATCATACTGACATAGTTTGTGCAAAACTAATACAAAAACCTTTACATGAATGTTAGGGAAAAAAAACCCTCATTTTGTACTCCATGCAAGAATAATTTCCAAAACATGAAATAAAACCAATTTCCTATTTTCAGTGCACAAGAAGTTTCAGAAATAAAACAAAAAACAGGCAGAATTTCAAAATATCTTCTCCCCAAATAGATAAATGAAGTAGACCAACTTTACTTTTCCCAGGAAAAAAATGCAAACTAAGAATTTTTCATCTATGTTTAAAAATCACTTCAATTCTAAATGAAACCAAATAGCAAACAACCAAAAAATCTGTCATTAGTGCACACTACATCACCAGCAAGATGCAAGTTAACACCACATGGAAGTTCCATTTGTGCGCTTGGAAATAATCAATGGTATCTAGAAAGAGAAATAAAAACTGCCTTGTTAGACAAGGTGTTGCCAAGTGCTCCCTCCTGCCCGTTTTCTCTGCTTGCTGAGTCAGACACCCAAGGGCCCTGTCCCCTCCCAGATCAATGGCTGTTGAGCTCCATGAGGACAGAAGGGACCCTCTTTACTTGCAGCATTCTTATGCTTTTCCATTCTCTATCCTTTTCCACAGTAACATAATTTGCAAAAATCACTTCAGTGACATGTGAAAGATGATGCTCTTTGCATAGCTCTAAGTAGACTTCAGGGACACGCTCTTCATGTTATCTCAGTGCACCATTTAACTGGCATTCACCTCTTCTACTACTCTTAAGATCAAACCGTAGATAACACATAATTTCATGTTGAATTAATTAATATATTTTATAAAATAATTATGAAAAATATTAACTACTGCTCAATTAAACACTATAATAGTTGCCAAAATGAGTACATTAGTGTGGACAATGCTGATATGATAATAATAAGGTCTGAGAAATGTGTTAACGATATGAATTGTAGCAAAGACAAGTTACCAAGGCAATAGCACTAGAGATTGGAAATAAACCAAAGAAAGGAATGACTACGTCTGTAATTAAACCAAAAAATGATGCTTTTGGATGACTGGAGATACACAGAAAGATCACATCCTGCTGCCGTCATGAAAGTGGTCAGGACCAACGAGAAATCTCTGAACAGTCTCATTCCACTCCGGAGGAGTCATGGTGCATTAAGGAGACCTGAGGATGACCATAGGACTCGCTCCAGATGGAAGAGCAGAATTTCTGGAGGATTACAGGCAGCATCACCACAACCTTGAAAGCTATTAAGAGGGCAAATATCTCAGTTTAACTTTTGGGAAACCTGAAACACTGTTACCGTACACTTGTAAGATGAACAGTATGATTCACTTACCAGTTAAAATTAAGTAGTCATTTAAAAACATAAAACATAAAAGATGAAAATGCAATTTTTATGATGAAAGAAGAAAGGGAAATAGCAGTTATGGTGAGTAAGAAAGCAATCCATTTAGACCCCTTGAAACACTTAAATATGAAGAAAACTACAGGAGGAAGGGAACTATAGACCATTTAACAGAATCTTTTTCCACCAAGGAGGAGTCTGAGTTGACCCTGCCTTGAGAGCAGAGCAGAGCAGAGCCACTTGAGAGCAATGCTACAAGGTGGTGGTCTCAGAGAAGTTCTCAGCCAGCAAGCGCACACCAGTGTGAACAGGTTTTGTGGTTCCTACTTCAAGGAGGCAAGAGCACTTGATCAATCTCAGAGACCACGTCTCAACCTCCTACAACCTGGCACAGCTTTGTATATGTTTACAGAGTAATGAAGAGCGCACTAGAATTGACTATGTTGAATTTGCACAAATGTTTTCCTTGTAGAAGCTTGCTAAACACACCAAACAGCTGACCTGATGGCTTTTACAGTAAGTGACTTCACTGTCTTTTTTTTAATTCAGCTTTTACTTAAATCTGCTGTCCTTTTTATGAGATAATAAAGTTAGTGATGAATTGCAATTTATAAAAATAGGTTTTCATAATTTATGTGACCCCAACTCTGATTTTAAACTGCAACTTGTAATGAAAAGACTGAATATTTAAGTGTTCCTGAAGTCAGACATTCCAGATTTTTTTTTTTTGTAATTACATTCGTATATTTATGGAACATTTCCAAAGTCACATCATGTAAAAATAAAGTTTAAAAAAGAATCTTGTGCTTCAAAACTAATAGGCTTTGTTTTCAAATGTGCATCCTATACCTACAGTTAATGGACTTTTTTCAGGCAATTATTTATGGTCTTCCAATGACCATGGAAATAACCAGCCAAGCTGCCTAATGAAGGAAAGGAATTCCCGGTCTTCAGCCTCGAGTGGAAAGGGCTGCCAAATCACTTGGAACCAGTGGTTTTACTTATCCAGGTTTTACTTACCTAAGTGCAATACAAAATTGATGCCATCCAAAGGATATTGTCATCCAAAGGATATTGCCATCCAAAGAGAAGGGAAAAAAAAAAAATAAGTGGAAATAAAAGTCCAGGCTAAGGAATAAAAAACAAACAAAAATATATGCCATGCTTAACATGGATAATATCATCTCAGTATTTTTAATGCAATGATGATCACTATACTTAGCACTGGGTACCAGAGGTCAGGACAGGGAATAAAAGAAAACTGCATTAATCACAATCTCCAAAGGCAGGCTGTAAAAGCCATATCACACACTGGAAAATAATTCATTAAGCCATATCCCAGCTGGAAGTAGAGGAAAACAAACAGAATAAAAAGACACTAAGCAGCAGGGAGAAATAAACTTTATGGAACTGTCAAAGAATGAACAATAAGAGGAGGGAAAAAAAGAGAAAAGAAATAAACTATAAACCTGTCTGCTTTACTGGTAAAATAGCCATGTTAGGACAGACATGAGAATTAAATTTAAAGCAGAATCACAGACTGGGGCATAATGCCAAGCTTGAAGTATCAGTATTACCCTGGGGCAGTTGAGGACATGCAGGCAGGGCCACGCTGCCGGCGTGACTGCGAGCACAGGGCCGCGCGGCCGCCCCAGCGAGGGCAAGAACACTTTCTGCACTGGCTTGTCTCCGGGTTTCATTTAGTGGCTGAAAAGACTACTTTGCATAAACATTTTCAGGAGCCCTTTTGCAATGTTATATAACTAACTTCTTTTTTTTTTTTTTTGGAGGAACAGATGGGAGAAGGGAACACTATGGTAATGCATCCCTTGGTATAATAGCATTAAGGACAAGGAGAAATACCACATAACTTATCCTGTTCAAAGAAATTCAGACATTTTACTCTGAGTCTTTGCTAGCTACGTTTTATGGGATTCTTTTGAGTTTTTTTTTCTTTCCTTTTCTTTTTCTTTGAAGCATCCTTCCTCGTGTTTGAAGGACCCCAGAAGTTTGGTTTCCAACACTGTTCATCAACCACAATTTCTACAGGCTTCATCAGGGTTTCAGTGTTCTTAGAACAACCATAAATGGGGCTAAAATGTTTGAACACCCAAAGAGGCACCCAAAGCCACCAGCAATTTTGGAAAAGTTCAGCCCACACATCCACCTGGTCCCGATGTAAATGGAGATCTTTATAAGCAGAGAGGGAGTACGTGCAAAAGTAGGTATACAGCCTATGCAGCCAATATAGAAATTATGATGCATGACAAATATAAGCAGTGTCCATCTCTCTATTTGAACCTCAATTAATTAAAATTGTTTTATTAATTTGCATTTACTGAATACAACTGAGCAAGGCTAGATTTTTCAGACGAACTAGAGGGGATTGTAGTTGCCCAGCTTCCAATAACACTCAGGGAGTTGAGGTCTCAGACTTCTCCAGAGACTTTCACATTCCCATTAGAAAGCACTAAATCAGTTATGGGAGAATATAATTCATCCAAATGCCATTGACATATGACAAAATAAAATAGACCTTAAGCTATGAGTTATTGACTTTACTGAATAAAAGTTTGGGGGTTTTTTGGAAAAAAAATGCTGCATCCCAAACACAGTTTTATGAATGCTCACTAAGAATCCACGATAAATGTTCTCACAGAAAAGGCATTAGGAGTTTGCAAACATCAGACTTTTGGATGTCAACCCTCTCTCACCCTCTTTTCCCCTTTGGAAGCCCTCTTCCCTCGCTCCATGTTATGGGCAAACAATCTGCAAATTATATTTTTATAAAGCAAAGCTGTTTTTCAGCTAGAGGAATGAATAAAATTATATTTGACACATCAAAATTTCTTTCCTGCACCCTCCTTTTTATAACAGAAAAAAGAGTCAAACTAATTTAAACCAAATTTGATTTAAAAATCCTGCTGAGCTGAGACTTCTAAATACCATGTTTCAGCTCCGATTGAATTTTTATGGCTATGTTATAAACACCTGAAAAACAGCAGGTGCCATAGTAATATACAGTTTGGATTTTTACATGATTTCCTTAGTTTCAGAAAGTATATCCTAGTTAAAGTAGGTTTCTTTCTATTTTTGTTAGGGATATTGCAGATCCAACTAAATGCCTAAAAACCAGAAGTTTGGAATGAACATATGTAAACCTAGGTACTTTATAGTTTATAAAAATTATCCAATTGATACATTTACAACTTGGCAATTTTCTTACAATAAGAAAACACCTTGGTCAGAATTTCTGTGAGTGGTGAGCAGAAAATAAAACCTCTTCCAGTTAAAGATGTTTAAATCTATCTCCTTTACGCGTATTGTGCTTTAGCGTATTGCAGTAGAAAGCTCAGTTGGGTAATGATTTCAAAACTCAATACAGTTCTCTTGAAATAACAATGCAAATGCTATTTCAAAAAGGGACAAAAATAACTCTAGTCTTAGCTAGATATATATGTTCTTAATCCTCCAGGCTTGAAACTTTAACTACTTGGCAACGCTCAAGAAAATTAATCCAAATTAACCTAATGTGAGAATGTAAAGTGGATTTGTCAAATTGCATTAAATTCTTTGCCCTGGACAATCTCTTTCAGAATTAAAGTAGCCTCGAAGCATTTATGCTTAATTCACTTTAGAAGCAAAATAAACAAAAATTATTAAAGGCTAGTTTAACCTTGAATCAAAGGCCTGGGATTCAAGCTAGTTTCTTTAAAGTACAAACTTCATTTAGTCCTGGGAAACTTAAGTGCACACATTTACTGCAGAAGCATGTGGCAGTTGCTCTTTCAAAGAAAGATGTTCCTAACCACCTTTAAAAATACACTGTATAGTTAATTTTTCTTCCTAACCAAACTAAGAAGTTCCATGGCTGCATTTTGAACATCAAAAAGACTGTATTTATGGTATTGAAGATGTTTATACCAAGCTTTTCAAGAACATGCACAGTTTTTGCTTGCGACTTCTAGTAACAGATGCAGTGAGTGTCCACGTGCAAATGTACATTACTCTAAGTGACAGTACTTGCATCAGAACTTGCACTTATAGGTGAAATACATTGGTATTTGTTTTTTTGCATACCTAGGTCTAAATAGTGACCTGGGGCAGGGGAGGGAAGGTGGATGTTTTTAATGCACCAGACTTTAGCTAGAGCTACTTACACGTTTATAACTTCAGCATGTGTTGCAAGTGCCTCCCAGGTTAGATATCTGAAACATTTCAATATGTTTTACAGAGACTGTGGCAGAGAATGGAGCCTTGGGAACAGCTTGGGTACTCAAATGATAAATTCTTGACTTAATCTCTTAACTATCCACACATCATGTATTCAGCTTTTCCGGGTGCCCAGGGCCACCTGTGCAGCCCGGTGGCTGTTCTGCACTGAACCTGCAGGATTTCCTGCTAGAAAGGCTGCATTCAGTAGGAGATCTCAGGTTGTACTTTCTGGACTAAATACCAGAAAAATATAGCAGCTGGCTTCTTTATGTGTTTTTTAAACCATCAATAGCCTATATAAGCAGTCCTTAAGTTCAAAGGCTGCACCCAAGATTTCTGCTTGTCTAATCACTGTTGGATAGAAGCAAAGCAGAAAAACATCCCCTCAAATTTCAGGACATATATAAGCCTGGGGAAGTGGGAAGGACATATTCCACATAAGGAAAATGGAGATTTCGGTTTTCCCAGTGAGATGGGGCGCAGCCTTGGGCCTGAGAGCCTGACCGAGGCCTGAACACATCAAGGCACCCTCTTGGTGCCGATGTAGCGGGAGCCCGAAACCGAGGTGCCAACATGGACTGGGAGGTGTTAGCACTATTCCCATTAATACAGAGTGTGCCACAACGCCACATCTGCTCCCTTCTCCCACTACATCTCATATCCTCGAAAAACCGCCATCGACAGGAGCCTCCGGATTACCGTCATTGTTCAGGCAAATCCAGCTAGGGCACATAATGAGCATGTTAGCACAGGCAGAGCGGTAGCCTACATAAAATGGATAGGTTAATAAAGTCCTTCCTATTACCTTTCTCTCCCCGAGACTGTCTTTGATGTGCCATGGGAAAGCCGGAGAAAAAGCAAGATTGCCCCTGGGGATTTTGAAGAAAAGTAGCCTTCAGCTTAACACAGAGCCTGAAGATTAGGGTGGAAGTATGTAGAAGCAGAACATAACCTATCTGCTAGCTAAACATTATCACATGTGCATTTTCATTTAAAATATGCAATTTTTTTCATTAATTCCATTTCCTTCAAGTAGGTGCGCAAGCTACAAGCTGCAGACATTGATCTTAGGCACTAATATTAAAGAATAATTGCAAAATCCTGAATATTTTATCAAGGAGATCACTGTTGAAGGGGCACAAAGGAATTTCGGAACACAATATAATCATTTGCACATACGTTAATATGTTTTCTGGGACATGGTAAATTCTGATTATTACTTCAAAGTTAAAATTTGTCAGCTCAAACCTCTCATTACCCTGAACTGCATACTTCTCACCACTCCTCTTCCATGCGTAAAATATGTTTGCTTTTAGGTATTCACGTAAGCTTACTCTGCTTAAAAGGCAGTTAACTACATGATACTGTACAGTAACTAAGCACATGTAAATTTTCCACTAATCAGAAGTGGATTAAGCATTTGGATAAAGCTGAAGCAGGACCCTGTCAGCATCTGGAGCTACATCTGGGAGGGTTGGTGGTAGATCAAGCCCAACTTCTGCATGTGCAGCAGCCACATGGCAGGAGCTGCAGGCTTGGAGCAGCTCCCTTTGCATAGTCACTGCTGTTGACAAATCTTTCAAAGACTTAGCTTTAAAACGGTGGATTTTATTCAGGAATGTTCTGTCTTCCTCCGGCCAGCATAAAGTTTGTATAAAAGGATAAAGCTGGCATTAACCCCCTGAACAGCCTCGGGCTAAATCCAACAAAAATGTGACTGTGGGTCCATGTCTAAATTAATTCAAATCTATGGGGCTCTGCTAATATTCACATTCAGCTGCAAGTGCTAGTATTTGTAGTACCACAGACTAAATGTAATTTGTCCACCAAGTAACTACTTCATTTTGCTGGGAATAACTAACTAAATCATGTTACTCAGCTCTTAAATTGTTTTCTACAAAAAGTTCAATCTAATTCTCTGTGGCTTTCAGCAGCATATACTTGGAAGCAAAAATTAAGGGATAGAGCATTACCCTAGCAATAAGGACTCCTTCTGTTTGTTAAATTTGCCAGTGGCTTATTGGCATCAAAGCTAGTAAAGGGAAGCATCTGATAAATTATTGTACTTCCCAACTTCTATGTCCTTAAAGTACAGAAGATTTGCTTGTCAGGTTTATGTAGCTTTTATAGATGGCCTATATTTTACCCTGAGTTAATATCTTACCTGCTGCTAGTAAGCAAAAAGTAATGGAAAATTTTCAAACAATTTTTGTATTTACAAGCAATAAAAGATAACTCTTCGTAGAAAAAAAAAAAAAAAACACTTTGTTTAATAACATTTATAGCTTAAATTAAACAGGAAA
>JAVCKT010028482.1:0-23920 GCA_032273925.1 Rhynchotus rufescens
TTCTAAACAGTCCATGAAACCTTGTGGAAAAAAAAAAAATCTCAAATATATACAATATGGATAAACCATGACTATGGCAACTACTAGCTCCTGTGCAGAAAATGCTCCCATGCACATTGAACTCTGTTTAATCTTAAGTCATCTTAATGATTTCAAGGAGGTGACTCAGAATAGCAGAATTAGGCACATTCCTAAGTGTTTGCACTATGAGCACTGTAACAGTCACTTCTGTACAGCATGAAGAAAAACAACTGTTCACACTTCTGTTCTGCCTATATGAAACCTTTCAAATGAAAACAATTCATGTCTGGAAAGACAGGGCTAGGGAAGAGCTTTGCTATTTTGTACAAGAAACATGTGCAGGACTTCGGACATAGAAAAAATAATGGGGCAATGAATCAGTAAACCTTGCAGTGCATTAGTGTGTTCACTTGGAGTGCACGTAGACAAAATAAAAGGAATGATTCAGTATCAAAAGCTCCCACTGGTGAAGTCAGGATGTCTTGACACCAAATATTTTAAGATACTGGCAAAGTCTTACCGCGATTTCTAAGGAGACCTTAATGCTTTCAGTCTTGGAGTGATATGAAGAATCCTTGGTGAATGTTATAGAATACACATACATAGTTATTAAATGGAAAAGTCAATGTGATGATCTGGAGTTATAAATTGAACTGTTTGCAGAATGCATTTCTGGGGATATTTTCCAAGATGAGATTTGTGAGGTCTGTCATCCTTGACAAAGCAGAGATAGCACATGACATAACAGGGAATTTTTGGAGCACTTACACAAAAGGAGCTTTAAAGACTGTTAAGTCACACCTGGTTTATTTCTACTAGACTAATATGCATTATGTCTGATAACCACATTAATAACTTTTATGTAATTGCTTAGAGGATTGAATCTGAAAAAAAATGAATTGTAGTTAAATTGGTCTGTCTAACAGACAACACTCCTAAAGTAACATTATTAGTGGTAATAGAAAGAAAATGAGAAAAGGAAAATAGAAGGTAAATGAACATTTTTTTTCACCTGCTGTAATTCAGTTCTGCATCATGAACATTACTAGAAGCATTTTTACTGCCTTGAGTGGAGCAGGATCAAGCCTACTGTTTTAATCATCACAGGCTGTTCAGGAGACAATACTAAAAAATAAACATTAGGAAAAAGATAAAAAATACATTAGATATTGAAAAATTAAAGACCAGTTCATGGATTTTAATTTTTTATAGTAACATATATAGGGCAATAATTGAATATAGACACCCGAAAGCACAATGGAAGTAGGAAAATAGTTATAACAAGGTAAAGAAATGAGTGCCTCTTGGGTGTTTGAGCCCACAAGGTGAATTACGTATCTAGAAGTTTCCACTAGTTAACTGAGACTCGTGGCAGCAAGTATTATGTAAAAATTAAAGAGCACATTTTTAATAACTCAGCGGTTTTAGTCCTTTATTTGGCAAACTGTCTAAATCTGTTGCAACATTATATTTATTAAACTATCTCACAGGGACTCAGTTTGCTAAACTATTATTGCTGGGCTTGAATCAACATCAAGAAGATCTATTTTATAAAAAGCTTCTCCATGCTTAGCACATTGTTTTTTCTTCTAACAAAAACTACTGCCAAAACTATATCCCTGTATCATTTGGTAATATTTTTGTAGCCTTATCTGACTTGCAGAGACATTAAAATCTATACTGTAAAAACAGTTTCAAAAACTTGTTTTTGAATAAAATGTATAATCTACTGTCTATTACACAATCGCTCTTGCTATTGATAAGATGTGCAATAACAGCTGTTCTGGAAATAATACCATATAATTCATTCTGTATGTATAACATATGCAACTGTTATTTTTCTAGGAAAGGACCACGTTGAAACACAGGCTGGCAGAAGTCAGTGCATGCATTCACTAACCTGCTGCAGTTCTGAAATGCCTTCCATGCTCAAAAGCTGCATCTTATAGTAAATGAGGACAGTGCTTAAGAAAGACATTGCTTATGTTTGAAAACCTACCCAAGACCTTAGCTGCTTCCTCTGTAATACTTGTATACCTAATCACCTCTCATCTTCCCTCCTTCCCATCTCATGTTCTTCACTTCTAATGTTCTATTCAAAGTACAAGCAAGCAGAATTCTTTTATCTTTTCCTTGGGGACAGTGCAAAGCATCAACTGGAGGTAACAAAAGTCCCTCCAGCATTTATCCTCATTTTTAACTTAGAAATATCATCCGGATTTATATTTTGCAGGAGTGGGCAAAAATCTAGGGTTATGAGTGCATAAGGAATCAGGTGATTTCTCTAATCTACTTGAACTGAAGCCCCTGCTGCTACTGTAAAACAACAACTATACAACTATGCAAACAACTATACATCTGCTCTGATGGCAACTGAAATACAATCAAAGTTTTCTGTGCTTTGGTTTTACAGGACATACATTTCTAAGACGTTCTTTATGGTTATGATTTAGCAAGTACATTTTCTATTAAAACTAGGCCCAGGTTAAATAAGCTTGCAAAAACAATGACAATGTATGAAATACAGATTTGAGAGCTGACAGGTTGCATGTGCTCGGGCATGCTCGATTGGGACTCTACGCATACTGTTTTTAAGGATAAAGGAATTATCAGATCACATAGTCTATGGTATTTGATCATAACATCCACTCTGCTCTAAATGAAGAAACATGTTGACTCTGATTCTTTACAGAATGCAAAACTGCCATAAGCTAAGGTTGCACTTTTCTCCTTGCCTCCCTATCAAATAAAAATAAATCCAGAAGCCTTTGGTGACATGCACATTAAGGGAAAAAATCCTATAGATCAGTGAGATGTACTAGCAGAACACCTATATCACCATATCCAACCATGTCAAAGGAAAGTAAATTCTAACCTGTTATATTCTTATACCTATGCATTGCTCATTGGATATCTTTGTCCTCAGACAGTCTGGAAATCCCTAATCTTATCTTGCTTGGACTTTAAAAACAGCACTGAGGATGGTGGAAGAAGCCACTCACAAGCAGTCTGGGCTCATACACAGCATCTTGAAACCCTTTTTAAGACAGGGCTCACAAAGTTTGAATCTATCTTACTTAAACCCTGTGTACTAAAGAGAACTTAATGAATATTCCATTATGGTTCTCTAGATCTGCATCTAAATCAAGTACTGGGATAATTTCAAACAGATGAATTCATACAAAGTGAAGGCTCCTCAGAGATCCTTGGCAGGGGGAAAGTATCTACATTTATTACCCAGATGACTAGTTAAGTATAAACCACCTTGCTTTAGCTAAAAGATTACACTATGCTTCTGTAGGAAAAAGACATGAGTTCTTTGGTACAGTATCTCTTACTATTAACAACAGAATCTCTGGAGCAGGTTTTGAACATAGCAATAAATTATCTGTGAAAATTATCCCGTGTGAACCCTGTTACTTTGTTTACACAGAATGTCCCATTTAATTTTTTTATAATGAATGGTATTTCAAATTCATCGTGTCACACAAAGATAGGACAATTATACCTTTCAGCCGCAATTACTCCTGTTTGTGCAAATGTTTTAACATTTTCCATCCATTTGTTTTAGGTCTATTGTTTCGTATGTTATGTTGGCAAGAATTATTCTGAGAAACAAAAATGCCCCTTGACACCCAACTCTTCATAAAATACAATTATGTGCATTTTTCATAGCATTGATCTTCTGGTGAAATTACATGCTTCTATTCCAAATGAATACTGAGCCTTTAAGAAAAATAAAAAAAGAAAAAAAATGTGGTATAGTAGTATTTATAGTCTACACCTAGACTCACAAAATAAAAATACCCATTAACATTGTTGGGCACTGGGTCCAGCTGTCCTGGAGTGTTCTCCTCTTATCCTACCAAGCTCTTTATATCCTGAAAAGAGGGCTGATACTTGCAGCAGCACCCTGGTACATTCAAGGTGCAGAGTGACTCGCAGGAAATGCCCAGGGGAGCATTAATTGCTACAGGGACAAGGCTGTGCCAGCTGCACCACTAACAGCTTAATCCGGCACAGGTCACGTCGGGCTGCGCAGGGACATTCCTTATTTAATTTACTAGCATAGATGTGGCCAGTAGATATATCAAAAAAAAGTCAACAGCTTGTGGGAAACCTCAGTCTACTCCTACGTTCCTGCTTTCAGCGAAATGAGACCGACGAGCAAGCATCAGCGACTAAATAATGACAGTTATTGCTTTCTTCAAAGCCTATTCCCTGTGGAATCTGAAACAGTTTTCCCTGCCCTCCAGTCTCTTCACTCTGCTAATATGATTTAGTATTTTAACAGCAGAAAGCATCCTGGAATACAACTTGTGTAAGAAACACTACAGAAAATACATTATGGTGATATTTGCAGCCTCGGATTTTTAAAAAATACATATTGCTAGTGGAAATTTCCTGAGGTCCCTGATATTTTCTGCCCCATCTCCTTCGTGGTATTAAAGTTGGAGCCAAGCTCTGTGGGGCTGCCTTTAGTTTCTAAATCAACCTCCTACAGATGACCTCTGAGGTCCCTTCCAACCTTAAGCATTCTATGATTCTCTGATTTTCTGATTTTCTATTCTATACTTTTTGAGGAAAGGAAGATTTCTGTCCTTTTTTATTTTTCTTTTCTTTTTTTTTTCTTTTTTTTTTTTTTTTAAAGAAAATAAGAGAACAGGGAGAAATAGCAAAGATAATAGAGCTTTTTTTAATAAAATAATAAGGTACTTTTAAGGAAATTCTGAAGAAATAGTCTCAAAATTATCAAGAGTAGAGCAAAAGTTTCTGAGGTTTGTTTCCATATAATGCATTCATTTGAAATTTTTTTATTTGACACATCAAAAAAAAAAAAAAAAAGGTCCAAGCTGGATATCGTACAAAAAAAGTGCAAAGATTGTATTCATTAATCTCTTCCCATAAGTGGCATGAGGAAAATGTGAGAGTGTTGAAAGTTGTTTGCACAGATAATAGGAAAATCTGGCAGAAAGCAAGAAGGTAGGAAACATTAATTAGTTTTAATGAAAAAAAAACATTGTAAAAATTAAAAGATTAAAGAAAGAAATTATTTATGAGCAATGAAAGAGGAAATAATACCAGCAGTAAAAGAAACTGAGATATACTGAAAGACAGGAAGACAGCAGAAAAACACAATCATAGGAGAGGAGGAAATTCCTCTGATCCATCTCAGACACAACTGTCACTCCCAGGAAACCCTTCAGGTTTTGAGAAAATAAAAACAATGAGGGAAAGTACAAGGCAATCAAGAGTGAGGAAGCAATACAGAGCTGGGCTAAATAATGTCACTCTGCACCTGGTTTTCTAGTGTCTTGCTGAAAAGGACACTCAGGGGTACCCACATCCTATTTTCTTTGAACAAATCGATAAGGAGCAAATTCTTCCGCCTTCTTTGCTGGCTCTTAGACTTCCTTTGCTTTAGCTCATTTCTTCACAGTGGGGCTCAGGTCCACCCTGTCACTGGTGCTGTGACTCCTGCATGTTTCTGGACAAGCATGGAGAAAGCTGCTCCTCTCTGCATGTCCCATAGTCCGGGATTTGCTCCCAAGCTCCTGAGCTAGTCCTCACTGAGCTTTCCTATCTGCTTGAGGTGCTGTAGCATTCACTTGGGCTTCTGTTCCCATTAACTTGATAGTCCCTTGCTGCACACACACCTTCCACAGCCACCCCTTGGTAAGGGGTCCAAAAGCTTTCCTGACATCAGCCATCCTCATGTCCCTGTGAAAGGGATCCCTGCTAGAGAAGATGTGGCATGAAGCCATTATCCTTATCATGGACTATAGGATATTTTTTGAGAAACACAAATATGAGCAGTGATTGGCAATGGCTGTGCCCTCCAGAAATAATACTGCTTCCTTTTGATAAGCAAAGTAACTGTTTTGAATGTGACTTCACCTTATTCTCCACTGTAACACAAATCTAGGACGTTATCTTGGAGACAAGGGCAATAATAGAAGTAACCTATTCCTATGCTTTACATGTTATCTTGCTTAAAACCAGAAGGTTTGAAGTCTGAGCTCACATCTGGCTCTGACCAGGATCAGGCCATGTCCAGGCCTGTCCTTGCATTCTGTAGCATTTTGTCTTGCTCCTACAGCAAATTAGACAAGTAATAAAACATATATCACTTAAAACCTGAGCACTTTAAAGCTTTAGTAATCTCTAGTGACACTGGGCCTGCTCATTCCTGGAGACTGGCTGAATCACAGTAATTTTTGCTAAAAGAGGTAACTTGCAGGTGTGCTAAGTGCTAATCTATAAAATCTTTCACTGCTGTAGCACCTTCAAATTTACTGTTGGGATTTGACTCACATGATGCAGGTGTCTTTCCTCTGCTTGGCTAGCAAAGGCCATTGAAAGATATCCATGAAAAAGCTGACCCATAAAATCATAAGCAGCCCCAGTAGAATGGGTTCGGTACCAACCATTCATGGGTTGGGTACCAACCATTCATGGGTTGGGTACCAACCAACCATAAAATCCACTCTGTTTTGATTCATCATGAACTCTCCACTGACCTTTTTTCCCTTTTGACCCTCATTTGCCTTGCCAGTTTAGCTCTCATATTTTTTTTTCTTTTGGCCCAAGACTCCTCGGACTCATTGTCCATGACTCCTCGTTCAGAACTTTGGGCAGCAAGGTTCTGTTTTCAGTTGGTTCCCTTATGTGTTCTATTATAATATAAATAAATGCAGCTCGAGCAAGCAGAGCACCAACATACAAATTGAAATCATCTATGATGATGAGGTTTAACCTATCTACTGCTCTGTCATTCAGCTTTTCAATAGGAAGATATTTCACGCTACACAACTCAGCCTTATTTCAATTCTTCTGCTGTTGCTTAATCCAATCCAAATTGCTGTGATAATAGGTTGGTTGTGATAGGAAGGGAAACAGGCTCAGAAAACCAAGATTAAGGGGGCGTATGGGAGAAAGAGTCCTAGCCTTGTAATCCACAGGATGAAGTTTGCATGAGAAAAGGAATGATCAGAGCACTGGGTGAGAAGTTATCACCAAAGAGATTACTGAAAACAGCATGGAAGGGGGCTTTATATTCAATCATCATTTTTAATGACTGCCGGTCATCTCTACAACCAATTCAGCTGACTGTCTGTCTCGGAATGTAACCTTTAGTATTAAAATTGTTTATCATTAGTTCATTCCCTGGATGTAATAACACACAAAAATCTCTCCTTTTTTTTTAATTAGGAAAAGTGATTAGAATCAAGGTTTAGGATTTGGTATATCAGTGATTCACCACTAGCAAGAAAGGCACTGAAGCAACTGTACTAGGCAGGACTGAGACTGAAGTCCTAATTTGCAATCTGCCACCTAATCCATGCTATTCCCTATGTCAACGCGCAGATCTATCAAAAGCTACAATTTGCTCTTGATATTAAAAGTATTTGTAGATTAAGATCTACATTAAGAGGCAGGACTCAGCTCACTTTTCTGCAAGCATCTACCACTGAACTAATCCCTCCAAGTTCCTTTTAGAAGCAATGGAGAAGAGATATTTTCAGCGCGTGATTTGTCTGACTCATTTTACACAACTTGCTTGGACTGAGATGAGATGATTTTCTCTGCTGACTTGAACTGGGGCCTAGAGGTAGCTCAGGTATAGACACGTATAGTGTAGACATCTACATTTGATTACAGTCCCAGCTTTGAAGACCTGAACTGTGGTTTCTGGACGCCATCCATTTTTTTGAGCTGGGAAAATCACTTCATCTCTGCAGGCAGGGGATTCTTTTCACCAAATTTTAGCTGCCTAAGAGGTAAGCAGCTGGTTTACACAAATCACTCACACCTACTGCAGCAACGGTGGAAAGAAGCCCTTCCCAATGGAAATTCAGGTTGGACTTGTAGCCTGATTCATCTTGACTCTTTTCTATGTTTAAAATCAAGTAAGTCCTGGCAGCATGCATCTCCTAAATTTAGAGGGGTAAATCCTATGGGCAGGGCTCTGGAAAAGCCTTTGAAAAACAGGTTTGACTCCTTCAAGGAAAACCACCACCTGGAATTCTGGTAGCTGAACGCGAAGTGCAATCCTGTTGTCTGCTTTGTATAAACACTTGTCTCACACTTAGTGCTCTTCAGGTTTGTCTTCTGCTGCAGCAGTGACTCAGCTTCTCTAAGTTACCCATTCATAGTCAAAGGCACAAAGAAGTAAAACACCACATTGCAGAACACCACATTGGGAGCAGACAGTTGCTGACTTAAAATGATCAAATTATCCAAGAAACTCAAAAGATATGGAGTTGTGTAACATCAGCAAAGTTTTAATTTCCCTGAAATTAAGAAATTAAGACTTCAGGTATTTTCAGCTCAGATATTTACTTGGGAACTTTTTTTTTTTTTTTTTTTTTTTTTTTTAGGGATGTGAAGGGGAAATACTTCTGAATACAATTTGCAAAGACCAGGGGTTGCCCCAAGCAGTAACACTGCTTCCCAGCTTCATCCCCTCTGATCCTTGAACCCTGCTCCATTAGCAAGGGACTAAGGAGTCCATAAGCTGTTTCTTTCTCAAATCTCACTGCCTTCCATTTTATCTTGCCCCACTATCCACAGCCAATTCCACCTATTTCCCCAGCTTCTACTGTAGGAGCCTAAAAATCCTTTTGTTTTTGCAAATTAAGTCATCTCTCCTAAAAAATTCAAGAATTTTCTTTGATGTAAACTCTCCAGCAAACTCTTTGATTCATTTATTTTCTCTCTGAAGAGATAACAGGATGCTTTTTCCCTCCCCAAGGTTTCATCAGAGATTTTCTTTTACCAAGTGAATATAGGTCAGTGAATTTAGACCATATGTGTTACTCCACTGGGTGACTGTTCTATTTTACAGTAAATAAGGCAGGGCATCTGTTTTAACAACAGAAAAACCTAGAGGAGTTTGCTGCATCAGACTCATTTTGTACACCTGAAGTGTCAAAATACCTTGAAGCTATAGTAAGTATCACAAAAGGACCAAGAAAACCTACTGTCATTTTAATCTGGAATTATTCTTAATTAAAGCTTTATAGATACACCAATGAAATAGCAAGAGTTTTTTGACTAGATGTGGAATCTTAATAGAATTTTGTGTTGTAAACCAGAATGAAAGAAAAGCATTGGAGACCAAACCAGTTTGAACCCATTTAAAATATTTCTAAAATTTTGAGAGTACCTTAAAATTCTGATGTCTACTCTAATCATGGCGATATCTTTGACCAAATTGTTGACATATCTCTGTGTATAACATAAATATTTTTTGAAAATGGATAGCCAGTGCTTGTTTTTTTCATATTTACATTACAAAACAATTGAATATAAGAGACTAGTGGTAATAAATATGAACTATGTCACAGCAAACCTTTTTCTTTGGGAAAAAATATAGAAATTTATCACTGCAAAACTCAGTTAGATTGAAAGTGCACCCTACTCAGTATATTGTTAGCAGATAGATTTTCAGAAGTTCTGAGAGCAAAAGCAGTTGGAAAATTTAGATATTTTAAATGCATTATATTAAAAAAAAAATTATTCCAGGTTCTTAATTCTAAACCTGAAAAAGGTTCCAGGAAGAGCTGAAATAAGTACTATGGCACATCCTGTGATAGCCACAGATGGGGATGTTGGGGCAGAATTCCGGCATGCAGAATCGCAGCGTTTTGCGAATTGCAAGCAAAATAATTAATGGCATTTCTAGTAACATAACACCCTGCAAACACACACACTACTTCATGGAGCACTTGTCAGCAATATTAATCTAAGAAATAACTAATCTCTGCAAAGTTCTTTCACACTTTTTTAACAGATGGCCAGGGAAGATCATCAGCTAAAATCACGCTGGTTCAGCAGTGGAGAAAATGTCAAGGAGTTTATGCTTTTTGCTATCCCATGCAAGATCTGGGCATGCTGCACTCTGCAAGGACTTTCCTTCTCCCAGACCCTGCATGCCCATGCAGTGTGCTTCACAAACCACATCAGGGCACTTTCCAAGCACCACCACCGAGCGCATTTCACACCCGAGCATTTGCAAGCCACTCTGCAGAAAGTTTTGCCATCTGCCAAAAAATAGTACTTTTCCAAATGGAATGAGATCAGGATTCATATATTTAGAAGCAAAATGAACTCAGAAAGAAGACAGCATGCTTGCTTAAAAAGAGAACTGTGTTAATAATAGCTCACAGTTACAGTAGCTCTCCAGTCTTTCAACAGCTATAGCTTTAGCTTCAGCTAATTTCCACTTAATCTCATTTAATTTTGTTATCAGGTAAAGAGAAGAAGAACTTTACAGGAACATACAGACTGTTCCCACAAATATGCAATTTTGTTTAACACTACACATGCCTTATGAGCAACTCAGGATTTTAATGGAAACCTGGTACACCACAAAAATATACAGCCAGGGTTCTATACTTGCCTCTAAATTACATGCACTGGAAGTACTGGATAACATACCTTGTGGGTTCCCTGTCTCCTAGAGCTAGCTCCAAGGGTCTGGATGTAAGAGAAGAATAGGATTTTCTCGGAAAATCAAGACATGCTCAAAAGGAATACTGGATACAGCACCTGACAATGTCTGCAAGACTTGTAAGCAGTAGCACAGGGAATTCTGGAAAGTTAACACTTTCCCTTTGAACAAGGAGTGGTGAGCCTGATTTGGCTGACGATGGAAAAAAAGAAAATGAAATAGGGCAGTGAGCAGCCGTGGCAGAATTTCCATTTCAAAGCCAGTTTTCCATGGCCTAATTCCTCATTGTAAATAAAAGCTGCAAGTTAAAGCTCGGCTCAAAGAGTTCATTTATGACTTTTAGCAATGAAAGACCAAATGAGGCTGCTAAAAATTGGAAGAGGAAAAAATAATATTGTTAGCGCAAATATATTTATGAAGAAAAGAATCTGCTTTTCTTTTGGAGAGGATAAAGGGGCAGAGAAAGTGTTGTCTGCCTGTCTTTCATCAGATGCTAATAGCAGGGCCACAAGTGGAAGATCTCCTGCAATGACAGTGAGCAAGAAACCAGGAATGACTCTCCTGATGAGTAAGTCTTCATCCTGAGGAGTAGAGACTCCTTCAGTAGAAAGTCCTATTGGGTCTGAACATGAAAAAAAGAGCTTTAAATTTGCAGGTTTATGTTGACAGTGACTTGAGTGCCTGATAACAAACTAAGAAACAGACAAACAAACAAACAAAAAACTTCTGGCTCAGCCAGAGTTAGCCACAGTTGTTTGATATGGTACCAGACAGAACCTGACCTGAAGCACCAGGCTGCTCAGCCAGTGTCTGATACATCCAATCCTATCTGGTAACGTTCAAGTGCTGCGTGGTTCCCAAAGAAGGGCAAGTGTTGGCAGAGGATTCTGCTAACTCACAGTACGAATATAGGAGAGATTGAGTCGCCCGAATGTCCTCTCAAAATCATACACTGCACAACATGATGGTTCAAACCATCTTAAGCTGAGTCTGAACCAACGCGCTGAGCCAGAGGCAGGGAATGAAGCATTCAGTTCTTCCATGGGGCATTTTCTAGCCTGTTTGCTGAAGTCTTCAAGACCCAACATACTACACGACTTATCTGTGAAAACAGATAAGAAAACAGAAAAGCACATGGTGCATAACAAAAGCTAAGTGTTTACTCTCTGATACTGTTGTATGAGCTCCCTCATTACAGCAATCCACCACCTTGCAGGGGAGCAGTGACGTGACTGACAGCTGATACACATGGCTCATTCACTCTCCCATCCAGCTTGATTAGCCCATCGATATGTGGCATATTTCCCATTTTCTATGTTACCATGACCTCAGTTGCCTTTGGTAAATCAATTAGTATCCTGCCTGCATTTGTCAACAATACTGAGATTTTTATGTGGATAATGAAAACTAGCTGTGAGTGCTCCACACTTCGCAGTCACAGGTAAAAGGTAACAGAAAAATAGCCCGTGAGTGTTGTGAAGCATTAGTATTACAACACTCTGTTTTTCTTTAACATGCTGCAGCTGACATCTATAATAATCATTAGGAAAATTTGAGAGTTCTTCATTTTCTTTGGGAGAGCAATTAGCAATTTGAGCAACAAAGCAGTCAAAGAGGAGAGAATTAAAGAGAGCTTCTTTACTAATAAACCTTGTGAAAATGGAGCTTGGGGTTTGGTGTTCTGATTTAAAGAAAATGTCAGCATTTCAACAGAACAAAGCACTTTCAAAAGAGAAAGGTATATAAGAAATATTGAAATATTAAAATGTGCTTTATAAAATAGCAATTATATTCTAGGATTTTCATAGTCATAGCAGAACTGCTATATTTTACACACATCTTGCCCAAGACAAAAAATTCTTGGTGCATTAGTATGACTTGCACTATTCTCTAGAACATGCAGGCACTTTAATAACCCAATTGGAAAACTGGAATTGATTCCTCTGGAAAGCTATAATTCAGACACTGTTATTTTTTCCTGCCACACACTCAATGCTGCTGTCAGCAGAGATTTAGGTTACATTTGACAATGGCTAAATTGTCAAACAGCATCAAATTTTCAAATGATTACTCACTAAGAAAGCAAGAACAATATCCTGGTGTTATCTCAATATCAGTATTGCTAGAAAGCTGTACTGAACATCAGAAACATGCACTAGAGCCAGAGTGCTAAGCAATTATCTGTATCGATCTGATGATTAACAGGCCTATGATTTCCAAAGATCCTTTCAAAGCTTGCCACACTGTTCCAGTTCAACCAGAAACAGAGGAATATATTGGAAGAAGCTTAAACAAAGATACAGAAAGACCGTTGTTAACAAACGCACCCTTCTCTAAAGAAAATAAACTGAATTATAAAAAAAAAAAAAAATCAGTAAAATAATTCCATTAGGTGCAACTGCTCAGATAAAGAGATGAGAATCTGGCTACAAACATCAAATGCATCTGATCAGTCCCCAGGTAATCTGAAGAGATAAGAGGGGCACTCTCTCTCCACGGCATTGCCAAGTCCAGGGCTCTGGAGCAGACTCCAGTCTCCAGAAAAATATTCCCAGTTTTGTTTCAGCACTAGAGGTAGTCCCTAAAGAGAGAAGCTTTCAAAGTGCACCAGCAATGGGATCAGCTTCACCCAACTTTCCATGACGGCATTGTAGACACTAGTCCTGACCTTTAGGTTCCTAAGCATTTAAAGCTTTCTTTGCAGGCCACGGAGAGAAATAATCATCGTAGATGTCTGAAGTCAGTCATGTGAATCCCACCCTAGAAATGTCTACGTGCACTGACTGCACAGAAATCTAATCAAGTAGTTACAGTAAGCACCTCAATATATGTTTTTAACTAAGCATGGCAAATTCCAGTCCAGGTAACTAACTATTTAAGCAATAATTTAAGCTTTTAGCAGTCTCACTAGGTTTATACTTAAAGCCAGTGCACACTGCAGGCAGAGCTCCGAGGGGAAGACAGTGTATGTAGGAGGTGATCCAAAGAAGGGCTAGTCAGATAGGTCACGCAGTCATGCCTAGTGAATGTGGAGTGACACCTGAGCAGAGCAGGCAGGATGTCAGACCTTGCTCACCCTCGCCCTGCTCAGCATTAGTCCTGCAACGTCTGGCAGAGCAGGACACTAGTAATGGTGATCCCCCCAGCTAAAACAGAGATGGGAAAAAGAACAAAAAAAGGTTAGAAGAACATCAAAACAGTCGCAGTTCCTCTCCAACAGCCATCATTTTTTTTCTTAAAACTACCAAGTACTGTGTCAGGAAGAGAGGGGAAGAGAGAGCTTTAGGTCCATAGAAGGTAATTTGCCTGCTTAAGAAAGCCTTTCTATGCCACCAGGCAAAAACACTATCTTTTGGCATAAGGTAGGCATAAACTTTTCCCCATATAGTGACAGCAGGACCAAAGACATTTTCATTCCTTTGCTAAATTTTCCTTTGGACAAGAGACTGAGAGAGCCTAGCTCTACACATCACATTTCAAAAGGAAATACCACATCTCCAGTGGAAAGGGAGAGCACCTTTTACAATGTGACTAACAATGATACTTTCCAGAATAGGATGGAATGAAAAAGCTGGTTCAAGTTTATAAGTGTAAGAAAAATAATATGTTTTGTCAGATGAGAAGCTGATTTTTCTGCTTTGCAGCCAAAAATATCATGCTAACAGGGAAGGAACTGCAAAGCCATGGAATAAAGCATCTTTCCATCAAGTTTCATTATGCTTCTCTAAAATAAAACTTCCAAGGCTTTTTTTTTCTTTAGTTGGGAGAATTTTTATGTGAATTCTCAGTGCTTTTCAGCTCGAAACTTAAAAATTTCAATTGCAACTGACCATCAGAATGAAAATTTGATAAAACACTTGGCTGCTGTAAGGAACACTGATTCCTTCAGCTGAAGAGACTTATTTTTCTTTAAAGATTTTATAATAGTACTATTTTTATTTATTGTGAAATTAAGTCAGAAATGAATGGCATAAAAGGAACAGAAGAGTCAACTCATAAAACATTCAGCCCCACAGTTTACTCATTTATACATTGTTTATCTTCTAGTATATGCCACAAGAAGTAATAATTTAAACAAACAACTTCTTCAGTAGGTAATAAAATGTTATTGACTTTCCAGATCCACAACATGTGTTGTAGCTATAAACCAGGCTTATTCTAAACTTGCATTAAACTGAAGCATGGGGAGGCATTTCAGAAATGTCACTTTTAAAAAAGAAGTGCTAGATTTTTGTTTCACTCTTGTTTTGTTGCTCTCCTGAGAAGGTTTGGGTGCCTGGAAATGCTGCCATGTGTTTTGACTAAATCAGCTGTTCTAATAGGTGACATTACCTTTCCATCAAACCTTGCCTAATTTTCTCTTTTTTCATTGACTAGGCTTTCAAAAGAGTAAAAACCACATTCAAATGTCAGTTACATTTACTGTTAGAAATGTTCTGCTGCAAATTACTAACCCCAGCGCATTGGGAAAATCTGCCAAGACATTATACAAAAATGATCTTTATCAACTATGGCATTAGGGACAGAACAGAGTAATGAAAGCAGCATCTCATTGCTCCCAACCTCCCCAATTTAAAGGTTCATTTAGATTACCAGTCACCCTTTTTGCTAGGTGGCAGCTAAAATTTGGTCACTCTTCATTTCTGAGCTTGAGAAAGAGAAGCTGGAGGCTGGCTGCCCCTTTTGACTGGTCCTTTGATCACTCCTTTGGCTAGGATCTTCTGTGCTTCTAAGGACATGGTATCTGTGAAGAGGGTAGAGGTGTTTGTGTCTCTGAATGACAAGGCCGGTCAATAACTCTGCTTGGTAAAGTTGTCTGTCTGGAGCCCACACTGTCCGTGCTGCAGACTCTGCTGTCTGAGGAATGGGGGAGATGATGGGAGGCCCTGGGGAAGGAATTTGAATGTGCTGTGGGATGCACAAACCCTGCCTGACAGCTCACAGGATGCAGCAGGGCAATTAATGTTGCATGCTGTTAACTGAGAACATCTGCAGAAAGCAGGACAGACATATCATCTGTCCTTCCAAATCAAATGTCATTTAGGCCAGACAGATGTGAGGCTGTTCTGGAGAATTCCTCATGGCTGTGTGGACCCACATTCATCCTATTAAGAAATGTTTTTGCCTCTCAAGAAACAGTTTTGCATTAAAAGCACAACTTTGCTCTAGCTCCAGCCCACAGAGGATCAGTCAAAGAATGCTTTGCACCAGTGAGTGATGCATGCAAGGAGAAGGACATACTTAGTACCAGTTCAGAGCAAAGATGGACATAGTAGTTAAAAAAAAAAAAAAACTCATTTATTAATTCTGCAAGTCCTAACACTCTGCGAATGCAGATATTTAAGATTAATTTTCAAAACCTGATTTAGCAACTGGAGATTCTCAAAAATACAAGGAATCAGAATTTTGGAGTTAGACTACAGAGTCTGCTTTTGGCCTTACTTAAATTGAGGAAGAAACACAACCTGGAATCTGAAGATATACAGGCTTAAACTTACTCACCACTGGCCACATCTATACCATAGCTCTTAAGACACTCATGCTGTCTGCAAGCTTATGGTTTGGGGAGGCATGGTGTGGCTACCAGAGTTGAGTTGTCTCTGTACAAGTAAATTCAGTCAGGTACAGCTGGGTCCTGCTCTCTTAGATGTTCTTGGCAGAGATTTTTCTATGAATGTGTCCAGGTAGATTTCTTAGGGCAGACATGCCATGGTGAACCCATCCTGATGCACTGCTGCTGCTGCTCTGAGAGTCATCCACCCTGGGTCAGCATCTGCCAGAACCCACACCATGGACTTTGTTTCAGTTTAAGAAAGGAAACTAAATAAGTGGTCAAAGTTCAGCAAAATCTGGATCAACGACCTTTCAGCAAAAAAATCAGGATTGCTCCAGAATGAGAAAGAACAGAGATCATGAAGCAAGAATAAGAAACATAGTTTTGGAAAAAATAGTATGTATCATGCAAACCAACCAGGAAGGGAGTGAATCAGGTATGCCAGATGGTAGCCAGGATGGTGCCAGGAAAATACAGAACTACCTAGAGCAGAACAATAAAAATTCACTCTATTTACCCTCAGCTCAGATGCCTGTGAGGCAATGAGTCTTCTAAAACCATGAACTTAAAACCTGTGAAGGAAAGAAAACATCACCAGGAAAATATCACAGAACCACAGAGTGGCTGAGGTTGGAAGGGATCTCTAGAGATCACCCAGTCCCACTCCTCTGCTCCAGCAGGGACACCCAGAGCACGGGGCACAGGGCGGCAGCCAGGCGGGTTTGGAAGATCTCCAGAGAAGGAGACTCCACAGCCTCCCTGGGCAGCCTGTGCCAGGGCTCTGGCACCCTCACAGGAAAGAAGTTCCTCCTCACCTGGAGATGGAACTGCCTGTGTTGCAGCTTGCACCCACTGCCCCTTGTCCTGTCACTGGCCACCAGTAAGAAGAGCTTAGCCCCTTCCTCTCTACATTCTCCCCTCAGGTATTTATATGTATTCTCTAGTACAGCACAGTCCTGTGCAGAGACTGACTCAGAGCTCAGCCTTTGGGTGCCAGCCTTAAAGTCTCAGCTGGTAACAATTTAACTGGCACTGCTCCAATCTCTAATTATACCTGGTCATCATTGAAAGTAAGGATAACATGACTCAATTTTCATGTCTGATGACTTTAAAGTTTACTAATCTGTTAGTGAAGACACACTGTACTGTTAGGAACTCATATTTGTGAAGAAGCTCTAAAATAACAGCCTTGCATTGGATCTGGGGCCTACTCAAACCTTTCCAGTGCAGCTGTTATTACTGGCAATAATGCAGCCTCTCTAAGTCTGGAGGAGGAGCTGACAGGATTTTAAATGCAAACGTAGGCAGAAACACCACATGGAAAAAGAGAAGTGTCAACACCGAGCTGCTGGAAGAGCCATTTCACAACAGTTGGATTGGGGATCACAAACCTCTGCAGCCTCTGCAAACCTGTGATCCCTAAGCCACTGCTAGTGACTGGGGCAGAGCGCCACCAAAATAAACCTCTATGGAGTTTCTAATAATTTTTGGAGCAAAATTTTGAAGAGAAAATACCTTAAGTATTTGAAATACTCTTATTAAATGCTTGTATGTGACAAAAAGGAAGACAAGGGATCCTCCTTTCTGTTTACCAAATTCAAGCTTCCTTGGAGCAGACAGTCAAACACCATGGCCACTCTAGGGCCCCAGGTGTATGCTGCCATGGAACCAGAACTGTTTCACAGCTATATCTATTAAATATCTTATATTTCATAGAGAAAGATGACATCTTCCAGATACAGTTGTGTTGTATAGTTGTTATCATAAAATACTACTTTCTCCAGGCAGCAGGAACACTTTGGTGGGCCTGGGCAAATGCTACAGTCAGCTAAGCTTCCTTCCTCATCTAAGCTAAGCTTAGCTAAGGCCAGCAGCTTCCTTCCTCATCCCATCAGGGATGGCCTAACCAGCAGTGTATGTGAAGCTCTGTGAGGAGCTCCTGTGAGGCTGCAAGCCCTTCAGCTCAGGGCTTCTGACACAAGGCCAGGAAAGTGCTGTCCTCAACTATCTGTTGGGAAAAGGGGACTCTTCTCTGCAAGTTCTTTTAAAGCAAGAACACACTTTGGGAGGGAATATTTACAGCATGTTATACTGGAGGGATCCATCAGATAGTTTTTTTTTAATTTTAAGAGGGGATTTTGAATTATCATGCAACTTGGTAAAGCTTCACAGCAGCTGACAGGATTGTTAAAGCACAGTATTTAACAGGCAGAGGCAAGCCTGGAAATGGTCATAAGCTCAAAGCTTCACCAAAAGCAGAAAAGCCATTTTGCAAATGCACTATAGGCAGTGAACAACATCTCCATATACTTACATGGCATTGCGTGGTATATGCTGGGCCAGTACTGCCCACTGTCTCTCTTCAGCCAGACTCGAACCGTTCTACAAAAGAAAAAAAAATACAGTGGATATGTGAAGAATTAAAAAGTAACTATGGCGGAAAACAATGTGGTGATGATGAATGCATGAGACCATCTCTGAAATGAAATGAATTTTATCTAGAGGGGAATTAAACACGCAAACTGCCAGAGCAGCCGACAGAGCAGCTGAAGAGGCCAAACTCTTTGCGGCTCGCTGGGGAGGATGAGGAGGGCAGCAGGCAGCGCGCAGCCCTTCCCAGCCCCATCCATACGGAGCTGCTGTTCCCAAGCAGGGACAATAAGCTCTGCTTGGCTCCAGGCTGCTGCGCAGGGACACGGGTGCTCTCCTCTCTGCTGGGCTCCTCCCCACGTATCTCAGGATTATTTTTGCTTTCTGATACCTGCACCCTACCATCAGCTCCCCGTCCTGCAACGAGCACGCAGCACATCCGTGTCCTTCAAACACCTGAGACGCAGCAAACGCAGCAAGGATCCAGCCTCACGGACCACCTCAGTCTCCAAATATTTATTGCTTCAGTCCTCAGCATGATCTGCTCTGTTTTTGATCTAATCTCTGAGATCTTGCCTATTTCTTTCTTGCCTCTTTCTTGTCTATTGAAACTCTTTTAAATTTATTTTCAGCTGATTTCAACAAAACATGCCTAACATTTACGTCTCTAGTTAAAGCAGCAGGGGACTGGTCCCCAGCTAAGTTCAGGAGTAATCTCTTATTTCTGCCAAACCCTCTCCCATCTCTATTGCTGCCAACTCTTACTCATCTTAGATTTCTTCAAATCCTTATTATCTCCGACTTTAACTAATAATCTTCCCACATAATGCTGCGTTCTGTAGCTTACAATGAATAGATTAATGTTGTCCAGAAAATTTAGTTATCCAAGACAGCATTTTGTTAGTGTAGCCCAATACATTGCAACTCATACTGCCCATGTCCTCATTCTCTTCCTCTAAAGTTAGCATGCAATGGTAGATACATGGGGGATCTAAAAAAAGATTGTGTTTTTTAAGTCTCATTATGTGGTAGCAAAAACACAACTTGAGTACGATAGTATTAAGAAGTAAGCAAGGATTGCTTCTTCCAGCTCAGGAAAGATGGGGAAATTTGGCCTATATAAAGGATTGCATGGTTCTATTATTACCTCTTCACAGAAAAGCAGATTTCAACTTTTATAGCCAGTAAAAGTTGAAAGCAATAATATTAATTGAACTAAAACATTACATAAGCAAATCAAGCGTCACATGCCATAATAGAAGTAATCTGAAAACAAGTTATTTGTCCTTCAAATAAATTAGCATGCAAACTTAAAACAATAATAATAATAATAATAATAATAATGAGCTGCATTAAAGTGTCCCTGGATCGCCTATATCCAAAAGCAGCTTGTGCTCAATATTTTCAGCACATAGTTCAGAGAGCTGCACACGCCGGCACCTCAGCACACGTGTCTGGGGGCAGGAGAGCCCCTTTACAGCCCGTGGCCCTGGGCTGTACCCCGGGTGTGGGACACAGCCCCGAGCAGCAGGTTAAGGAGGTGGTTGGTCACTGCGGCTCTGGGAGTGGATCCTAAAGAGACAAGATCCTAGTAATACTTCGCCTAGTAATACTTAGTAAATATTAATAAGCCTAGTAATACTTATAGTCTATCCTCCAGAACTGAAGTTCCCATGGAAATGAACGTTCACACTCAAAAATGTAATGGGATAAATCACAGGTAACTAAAATAACTCAATTTAAAGCATCCCTGAGGAGGAACACCAATATCTCCTGGGATATTTGTCTTTCTCGAGCTTCTCAATCTAAGCGTTTCAAAACTCTCAGGCTTGGGCAGACTGCTTTTTATACCACTTTAAGGTTCTAGTAAATAATAAATTTAGTGAGGTAAAATATTATAGTTGTAAAATATATTCAACTTGTTAAAAAGACTTTATATAAAAAAAAAAAGCTGGAGGAAATAAAAATCAAGTTTATTTGCAAGAAGGGCAGTAATTTAGTTGCTATGAGGGTTTTTTTAAGCTAAAAACCACCCACTAAAACAACACAGGCTTGCTACTTAATTTGAAAAATATGTTAACACTGCTAATAAAGTTACATTGAACCCAAATATCTTTTGCTTAAATTAAAAAGAGGATGGTGGAGGTTGCCTGTTAAGAGTGGAAATGTTTTAGTGCTCTAGGCTGTTCTGTAGCTACACGGTTTGTTCCTTCCATTTCACTGCACAGCTAAATATATTCCAATTCAGTGACAATTCATACAAAATGAGAAACAAATTAAAAGAAGCAAATAACTGAAAAAAAACAGTAAGTAAATAAGTTAGAAAATAATTAAAACTTTATTTTTAACAGAAGAATAGCATGAGCATGAAAGGATGTTATCTAGCATGAAGGTGTTTGAGAGGCAACATAATCAGCAAGTCAGTCTAACTCATCACAGAAACACTTATCTCCCTATTATATCATTTTAAATGAAGAAAAAGGATATTAAAACTTTTTTTTTCTTAAAGTATCATGAAAATAGCTATTCACAAGTTAAGCATTACAATGAAATTCTAATATCTTAGTATGAGTTAATAGAAAACTGTAAAAATTCTTACTATGTCAGAACATGACGAATCATGATTCTCTTTTTTGGATAACTAGTTTTGACAGGGCCTTTTATGGAAAGAAGAAAGACCGACCTCAGCTCATTCATCTTTTCTGGGTAAGTAACATGTTCTCAAAGGGGATTGAGGCCACAGAACCAAGCGCTAATAATTGAACCTGGCAGGTGCCAAATTCAGAGGGACAAGAGTGTCTTCTTCTTGGGTGCAGTTCTGCACAGTTCTGTGCACTTCCTAACACAATGAAAACCCACTTGAAATAAAGTGCAGAGCTTTTAAAGCCTCTAAGGAAAGTCAAGACAAAAACAAGCATGAATGGAAATGTACTTATTAAAGGTATTTCGCAGGAAAACAACTTGATGGTTGAGTGGTTACCAAGCCCTCATCCAAGCAGCTCTCATTTCAGCTGCTTGTGGAGTCATGGAGCATCTCAATGGATGTGACTTGTCCCTTTGGCCGCACCGTTGGAATGTCCTGGAAAGATTCTGGGAACCTGTCAAATTGATGGATACTTTTCTAGTGCTTTCATGATTGATTTCACCTGGAGTTTTTTTTTAAATATAAATATAATTCTACCATGCAAAAGACAAGCAGCCTCCTCATATATTAGGGGATGTGAGTATGTGTATTTAAGAAAAAAAATGGATTCTCCCTGTTCAATCCCTCCCTGTTGTCTCCCTGCTGTTAGAGTGGGTACCACTTTGAGGTGCAGGATTAAGCCTCTTGAACTGTTATCGCATGCAATACAGAACTATCTAAGGTATCTAAGCACTGTCCTAGGATGATCTGCAGTGCTGTTAACTTTGCTTTAGATATTAATACCACCATTAAAGGGCAGAAACTAGGTATCCATTAGATTTCAGCTTTTCAACCAATACAAACACTGGGGCTAAATATCTTGTGATATATGTGAGCAAAGAAATCTGATGTATCAGTTTGGAATCATTTCCTTCCTCGCTTCTCTCTCCTGAATTTTTCAAACATTTCCTCTCACTCATGTACTTGTCTTTATGCCCCAGGCATACACTAGCTACCAGCTGTGCGACACAGCGAGGTTGCCCTCAGCACACAGAAGCTACTACAATATATTATAAGTGTTCTTTAAATAGCATTTTAACTTGTCATCTTTTATGCCTTGGACCATATGTAAGGTAGTTATTCCCTCTTAAAACTTCAGATGATCAGAATAATTACTAGCAGCATATTCATTAATACTTAGACTAATCCTTTGCCAAGGGATGTATGTTAGTATGAAATGCTAAGGAAATTAGCCTGCTACAAGCTGAATGGCAACAAATAATCTTTCTTATATACATACACACACTCACAAATGAAAAAAAAATCCCCCTGGTCAAGCACCCTCTGTTGGGTGATGATCTCAGACAAATGGGAGACAAAACTCACCTGAGGAACATGAAATACTGCAGTGATATCACCCATTAGAAGCTCTATTTTTAGCTGCCTCCCAACATATTCTTTCAGTAAATAAGCCATCTGGAGAAAAGTGCATAAGGGTTTTATTCAACAGTCAAAACTGCAATAATTAAGGAACTGGATACAAGTGGAAAGATCAACTATTGAAAGAAACATGCTGGTGATTTCAGAGAAGCCTTCACAAAACAGACCTCCAGCAAAAGGACTCACTGAAGGCTGAGAGGAAGCTTTGCTGCAGCCTACAACTTCTCATATTTAAACAGATATTTTACCCATAAAAAAAGACAGTAAAAGACATTCTGTTATGTGGTACAGAACCACCGTGCAAGGTGCTGCAGTAAAAAGCAGAACTCACACTTATGAACTTTATAAATAAAAAGGAAAAAACAATAACATGTTATTTTTGCTCTGAATTGCTCAGATGAACAATCTCATGTTGCCAGCTTGGTCACTACTGTTTTCCCTTGGGGGCTTCCCAGATTTTACCATCTGACTGTCACTCGTGGAAGCAAGACTTAAGCTGATGCTTCAGCTGGAGAAAGATCTCAAATCTTATCCTATTCATTATACTAAAATACTTAATTGATGACTAATCATTTAGAAATAGCTATGTAAGAAATGGTCAGTTCACCTCCTACACTTGACAGTTTTCTCCTTAAGTTTTAGTGTCTGAAGTGTTCTGCAACTGTATATATTAAAACTACATCAGCCTCCTACTTATTCGTAACCTACTCAGAAGTTTTTGCTGGGTTTAAGCAACGAGAACTTCCAAGAAGTTCCTGTTCCTCCACCTTTTGTTTGGAAAGGGGGAAACCATACTCTTAATCACTGAAACCATACAAAACTTCTAGAAACTGCCAAAGCTTATTCTCACTCACTCATCACACCCAAGTTAGATTTCTATGTCTTGGGATTGCAAAATAATCCAATGAGTGTATGTCTCACTATGAACACCTTAAATTTAACTATCCATTAATGAGCAAATCACAATTGTTCCAAAGCTGTAGGTGTATGAAAACTAAGCATCTGTGCTGGAAACAGCAAAATCTTTATCTGCTATCGTTAGGTACAACAGTATTATATAAATCTGACCAGAGAACCGACAGTTTTACCATTTCAGACAAAAAAGCATTGTCATTAGAAGTGGGAGGAAGACAGATATTTAACAACTGTTCTGAAGATACTACAGTATTATAAACTTCCCCAGTTTCTGCAGGGACTTCTGTGGACAGAGACATGAAGAGATCCGGGCTCCTGCCAGTTAATGATTAGAGCTGCCAGTGGGATTTTCTGGGAGAAGAAAAGGCCTTTCATGATTAAGGGCAGCGTGAGAACCAGCACTGCAGCTCTGTAACCCACCACGGAGCGCCTCGCCTCCGTGATAAATTTTGCAGGGAAAGATGTGAAAACAATAGACAAAAAGCAGAGCTGATTTCCAGACTAGCTTGTGTTGCTGGGAAAGTAAAAAGAATTTTAATGG
>JAVCKT010028483.1:0-15034 GCA_032273925.1 Rhynchotus rufescens
GAACGTCAAATACCCTTCCTGTCATTAAATTCTATAAGACTAAAATAGTTTGCTAATAAAATCTGAGAAACATGGAAACTTTTCAAATTAGGCTGCACAAAACACTTAGAAAAAGTAGAGAAAGAAGCTACTTTAAGGGAATACAGGTTTGATTATTTAACAGGTCTTTCAACTCTTTTCAGTAAAATTTCTATGAAAATAAAATTGCAATGCTGGGATGTCCAAAATGATAGCATTTGATCTAGAAATATTAAACACAGTTAAAAATAAATAGTTTATAGTGAACTAACATAATTTAAATAGTGTGAAGGAACTTCTAAAGATATGTTTTTGATGGAAAAAGTGCTGCCTGGCTGCACTCTTAATGTAATCTATAGTGCTGGCCAGTACTAACTGCACAGATAGGCCTAATGTTTATAATATTTGCAAAGTTCAGAAAAGGGGCAGTACTACTGATCCAAGTACAAGAAAGTATGAAAGAGACCATAAAATCTGAATTTATAGACTAATGTCTAAAAAGACATTCTGAGGATATATGAGTATAGGTATATAAAATCCTAAACAGTACAGTTAATGCCAAATACACCTTTTCATTTTTGTCCGAGATGGATAAGAGGACAAGTGGCATAATTGCAAAGAAAAGAAAAACAAATTTGAAACAGATGTCTTGTGTCCCATTTTTCTTTACACAGAGCCATGAGTGTATGCAGAATAGCTTAGAAGGCAGAGAGGATGAAGCTTAAACACTGGAGGATCATTCAAGAAACAATTATGGCAAATGGCATCCTGAGGGGATTAGAGTATTAAAAGAAAATGAACCTTAATAAGCTGAATAGACTACAGTTAGTGTCTGAAATTTATTATGTTCATAAACCCCAAAACAAATACAGAAGCAGAAAGATAAGCTAAAGGTAGCCCATCTAAAAATATTTTCTTCTTCCTATGTATTTCAGTCTGATCCGCACTTTTGCTATTGAATGGTAACACAAATCTTAAATGCACATAAATACATTAGAGACGTTTCAAGCCATTCAAGATCTGCTTCAGGCAGAATTAACAAGAGCACTGTCTCTGAAATTTGGCAGCTGTTACTAATAAAATTGCTAGTACTGCAGTCTGAAACAGCTGGGGATGATAAGTGAAAACAGAATTAAGGCTCAGTAATGCACGCTTGCACTCTGGAGGGACTTCTGGACAAAGCCTGTGTGTGGCCTCAGGTCTAATGGGTTTGGTCTACACAGGTCCCTGGTGACCCAGCACACAGTGCCCCAAGAATGGCCTCTCAGGCAGGTCACACAAGTCCTGGCAGGTTGGAGGTTCATGTGCTCAATGAGGAGACCATGTTTTTGTCCCTATTCAAACCTATGTCAAGATGAAAATATATAAGTCAAACTTTATGCAGAACCAAAGACCCTTCTTGCATCTATAGTCTGGGAGCCCATATGTCTTTTGTCTTTCTTCTAAAATTATTTCCCCCAGGCTGGTATGTTCTGTGTCACCACAGGTTACAGATCTCTAATCACTGTTTCCCATATGCTGCAGTGCACAGGTGTAGCTTTAATAAAGTCTCTGCATATAGGTGGTAACCTTGCACTATAAACTCCCAGAATTTTTGCTAAAGAATTTAGGACTGGTTTGCAACAGAAATAAGGAGTTCCTGCTATGATGAAAAGCAATTTTCTGAGTGCTACAGACCTCTCCTTTGAGAATGGAAAGCATTCGGTCCACCAGCAACTGCTCAAAAGCAAAGAGGAAGGGAGGGCAAAGGAACACGCATTGCCCTGGGGTTCTCCAGCTCAATATCCTGACTCTAACAAGGGTAGCATCACTTGCTTCAGAATAAAATGTGAGGTAAACATGTAATGACATACCCTTGAGAGGAAATTTCTTTCTGACTCCATGTTGGGAGGGATCTGAAGATCATACAGTAGATTACCTATTCCTTGCAAGTCTCAGAGTATTCCACAATGTTCTGCTCTGTAAATATGTAAAGCTCAAGGGTAATGGGCTATGTCTTGCCCACAGAATTTAGCTTATAGGTTTTCTTTTACTTTTTGGAGTCATCCATATGATGGAACTTGGCACAGATGTTTCCAAGTCATCATCAAGAAACGACTTACAAAGCCTGTGCAGCATAGCATCAGGCTTCATAGATACATCAGCTTGGATCTGAAAACAATACAGTCATGTTCTCCAAGCCTTAGTAGTTCTGGGACAACACTGCACAGACCCAGTCAGATTGTACGCTGAGGTGGCTGAGACGTTGTCAAGCACTGAAGATATAATCCGCAAGATATGAAATCTATATGTAAATATATCTATTCTATATCTATTACTTTTGTATCTGTGTCCATTTAAGAAGATCAGCATCTCTAATTAACTATGCAAGGTTGACTTACAGACTACCAGGGCAAGCAGGCATGCCTTCTACTTTGGACAAATAACAACCTGCTCTCAACCATCATCTTCTCCATGGGCAACTAAGGAGGAGGTGAGACAGATTTGTGCTCAGCTGCATTGTATATTCTCCTCAGGCTTGGCCTCATGATAGAAGAGGAGACAAGGAATAAAAGGGCCTCTTTTGACACTCTGATGGACTATGTAAGCCTGCCTTAGTAAAAGAAATGATGTGTTATGTGGTGTTTCTTTGGATGAGTGCTAGACTTCAAAGTATCTTTACGATTTCTCTTTTCAGACATTTGCAGTTAAAAATCAGCAAGCTAAGTATGTAAAACCGTTCACTCAAATCATTTGATAACAGGACCAAGTTTCACTCTGGCAAATTTAACTGCTAATAGTGAGAGGTTAGACATAGGTTAAAAAGAAAAGTTCCATGTCAGTTCTCTTCTTCTCCTCACCCTTCTCCTTTCTCCAACAGCCGTTTTGTTCTGAGCAAGCTGGGACCTGGGATTGAGGAAAGAAGGTCTGGAACGCTTAATTAGGAGGATGTTTGATATAAGTGGTAACAAGTACATCATAGAAAGCTGAAAAGTATAAGGAGGAATGAGTTAACATACTTGGAAGTCGATGAGGAAAAGAAGATAATTCTGGACTGAAAAGAGTTGTGAGAATGGAGGAGTTTGGGTAAGAGTTGAGCGAGGGAGAATATTGCAAGGATGTCACTTTGGTTCAGGCTGTGTTTACGGTCTCATCAGAGTGAGATATATCATGGAACATCTTCCTAGTTCCTCTTCTATCAAAGGGTTTCTGCATCCCAGAACACAGCTCTTCATCTCCATACCAACCTCTTTTCTTTTTTGCTGCTTAAAATACAGTATTACCTACCCCAATTTTTGATATTTGTAGTATAGCTGAACATGGTATTCTCTTTACTTCATAATCATAGGCATCATGTCTTTACACAGAGGATGGCAGTTGTTAGAAGAGGATCATGAATCAATTGATAGTGGGACATTTATTGCAATCAGATTAATTCATAAAGAAGTAAATTGGCAAGAGACACTCAAGAAAAGCAAAACTTCCTTCTGGAGCAGACATAGAGTGGGGAAAGGAGAAAAAGAGCGAAGTATCTGAAATTAAACTACTCAGTGTCAGCTTCATGCTGAGTAGTACCTGGCTCAGTTTTCTGAGTCAGTTTTCATTGACTGACTACAGGTCAGTCAATGGTCTGGAGAAATTCCAGCTCACATCTCTGGCAGCCAGATCTGTTCCTACAATTTGACAATGAGTTTACAAAAAATGACAATGAGTTTACAAAGGAAGGACTTTAAGGAAGAGAAGGAATTTTAAGGTGTGAACTTCTTTTGTTCCTTTCTTTCTCACTCTTTTAAGCCTAAACTCACACACTCAGTGCATGATTTTGAGTGTCACACTAACAGATGTTCACTGATACAAGGCACATGCCTCCCTATATTCCTCTCTTTTAGTTCACAACCATAGGTTTGTACAGGGCTGTGCTGACATACATGCTTGAATATCTGGCTTCCACTCATCAGTCTTTCCTTCTTCACACCGCAATTCATTTATAATCTTTCTCCTTGTATCTCCAGATAGAGTCCTGCTGTGCTTTTAATTTTTAAACTTAATTGTCTTTTTCCTCAGGACACCATTTCTAAACCTTCCCTATATCAGGCCCAAGATCTTGAAGTTCCAGATCCCAAGATCCTGAAGAAATAACAGGGCTCTGATTGATTGTCCCTTCCCTCTCTTTCTTACTCCTTGTCTTTGTCCTCAGGCCTGTTCACAATTTCCCATGCTTAATCCCAAGTCTGACAAAATAATCTCCCTTTAAACCTGCATTTTTGCATTACAGCCAGCATCTCCAATTTAACAGAGATTCAGTGCTATCTGAACCACAGTAGTTCCATGCATGCAAACTGATAGAGCTATTTTCTGCTTATATTGAAATCTTTACCTATAATTTTGTAACAACAAACATAAATTGCATAGATTATAATAAACAAAACTTTTCATATATCTTTTCTACATGAAGCACAGTACTGTTAATGTTGAGAAGTAAATTATCAGGAAAAAACTATACTCCTTCTAATTCTATGTGAACATAAATATCACTCATCCTGCACAGCCTTCTCCCTATTACTAGTAATAACATCTGTAAAAATGACCATTTTTCATATCCTCTCATCATTAATCGTTTTCAAATGTGTTGTGTTTGTTGTTACTGCAGTATGAGAGGCAGTAGAGACCCTTCCGCTCTTGCTTTAATCTCTAGCAAATTATATTATAGTAACATCCTGTGTGACTGCAGATTTTGGATACATCAGCATTTCCTTTTACCAGTGCCCATTTACATCCCTAAAATTACGTGCTGTGATGGCCTGTTATGCTGCACATGACATCTTAGGTCATACATTTGTTTCACAAAAATTTTAAATGTGTTTTAACTTACAAAGGAAAAAAAAAAAAAGACCTGAAGAATTCTACTTAAGTCAGGACTCTGCAAGACTACAAAGGTCTGTGCAAGCATGTCTTGACAGAAGAATCAAGAAGAATCAAGGCTTATGTTTCAAATAATGGCATTAAAATCAAGAGAATAACAGAAATTCCCATCATTTACTTACTCTAAAATATGTACTTACTCTAAATTTTGAAGTTTCTCATCATAAATCCACAACAAAATGTATGTTCATCAGAACTGAAAAAGTGAATTCTTATTTCCTGCTGCAGCTGTTCAGAGTCAATGAGGTTTTATCCATTAGGATCAGACTACCCCACACACTGAAGCTGTACTAGAGCCTGAGGACAGAAAAAATATCCTGCAACCTGCAGCCTTGCCATAGTGAGCATTTTTAACTGAAAATTAACTTCTCTATAGACAACCTTTAAACAAATGAAAATAGTTTGTCAGGTATTATTGTGGAATTTATGTACTCTTGTCATAAGGCGCTCCAGGCCTCTGTCTGGCATGTGTAGAGTCACAAACAGCAATGTGAGGCTGCATAGTAATGAGTATATGATTCTATATTACTCGAGGAACGGTTTCCAAATGGTTAAAGACCATATTGCAATGCATATGCTCCCCTGAGTGAAGCAAGTGTTGTTGACAGGATTCTCTCTCCATACAGAAGGAGATTGAGGAGGTGCACAAGGGTTTGTTTCTCAATCTTGGAACATGCCCAGGAGCTGTTTGCTCTTGTGCTTTCAGAAGCTTCTGGCAATTTTGAAATAGCTGCAACACAAAACTTGCAGACGCTGATCAAATGGTTCCACTACAATTTTGGGGCTTTCCAGAAACACAAGAAAGGCACAATGAAAATACAGGACATAAACCCACAGTACTGGTTGAAGAGTCCGTTGATTCTCAAAGAATCATTTGATTCCCATCAGAATACAGAAACTGGGAATGAAACTCAAAATCTTGTTGTGGTATGTAATAGAGCCCCCAAAGTTATCTAACACAAAACTGAAAAAAAAAAATATATTTTATTTATAACCCCAAACAGCCCTTTTCTGCAAGCTATCCAACTACCAGACACTATATCACCCTCAAGCAGTGATGAAGGTGCTTTTATAAATACAATAACAAGCAACTCCACTTAAAATATATTTATTGTTTTTTACACATCCTGTGGTCTTTTCACATCTTCTGCTCCCATTTTGTTAAACTCTGTGTGATTATATGGTAAAGCAACTTTTATTTTAGGAAAACAATCTAACACAAGCAAAGCCAAAGAAAGAAAAAGAGGTATTCTGGTTCAATAACTAAGATTCAAAAACTTATAAACAAAAGCATGTAAAAAGTGAAACTTGCAAATCAACAGGTTAATCAATTTTCTATACCACTTCACAAATCTACAGTAACCCAAATAATATTTTAACACTAAGCAAAAGAGGCCTGTTTAGCCTGGAGAAGAGAAGACTGAGAGGAGAACTTACCATTATGTACAAATACCTGAGAAGAAAATGTAAAGAGGATGGGGACAAACTCTTCTTTGTGGTGGTCAGGAAAAGAACAAGGGATAATGAGTACAAATTAAAACACAGGAAGTTCCATCTCCATACATATGAGGAAGAACTTTACTGTTCAGGTGACAGAGCCTTGGAACAGGCTGCCCAGAGAGGTTGTGGAGTCTCCTTCTCTGGAGATGTTCAAAACCTGCCTGGATGTGACCTTGTGCCTCGTGCCCTAGGTGTTGCTGCTTGAGCAGGGCGTTTGGATTAGATGATCACTAGGGATCCCTTCCAACTTCAACCATTCTGTGATTCTGTGAGGATATCTGCCTTTTCTCAGGCTTCTGAGGCAACTTGTACTGACCACTGTGAGAGGCAGGAGAAGGGCAGAGATAGCGTGAGTTTAAGCTAGTCTTGCAAACAGATGCAAAATGCAACTTGCAAGACATGCAACTGAAATTAAGCCGGGAATGAAGATTGGCTTTTGAATATTGTACAGACCTTTGTGTATTATCTGCCTCCATACTGAATCCTCAGACTGCCATATGATTGAATGGCAGTCCTCCTGGTCCCCCTTCCATAGGGAATATGCTCATTAACTGACTTTCAGGCAAAGAGTGTGCACAAAGACTATATGTGGACCTGTCAGTCACTGCCTATCTACCAGACCTATCTACCTTTCCTCCTTCTCTAAAGCCTTTGAAATGTTCAACCATGTCAAGTCACATATGTGACAGGTGATACGAGTGACTGGATAGAAAGAGATCCCACTAATAGAGCTGCTAGGAGAAAGCCACACTGTGCTCGCAACCCTCAGGCAAGTCATTTTACATTTCTGTTCCTTGTTTTCCTTCTCTGCAATACAAGAAGCATGAAACTAGTCACTTTACAAATGCTCTGAAATCAGTCAACAAACAACCATGCTTGTTATTAAGAAACAAGGATTCACCAGAGTAACAAACTCATATCTAATTTCAGTGAGTAGAAAATTAGTTACCCTTATGTCTATGAGAAAAAAAATCTAATATTTTAAGCAAATTCAACATGTTACCATGTGTTACCATGAACTGCAAGGCCCTGGGAGCAGCAAGGGCTCCCATGGAACAGAGCCTGACCTCACTGGAAGACTCATTCCACCACTCATGAAGGAGGAGGCACCATAGGTAGTTCCAGTCCCAGCTTCAGGCACAGCAGTGAGGATGGGGAACAGGACAGGACTGGGCCCAGGGAGGCCTGTTCAAGAGTTCAGTCAGGCCTTGAGAAGAGCCCTAAATCTTCTAAGTGATTTCTGTCTTCATGCTAGGGCCACCAAGATGGATGTCACCCACCCTAGCACCTCAGAGCCTCTCTCTTCAACCTTGTGCAAGAGTTATCCAGAGGGAACTATCAAATCAAGTAATTGTGAGGACCTGTCTTCTTCCTTCGCACCAACATGACCCCTGGACTGGCAGTTATTTAGAAGATGAGGTGATGTGGACAAAGCCTCCATTAGATGTCTAGGCTTTCTACACCACTGAGGACCGCAAGGATGTTTCAGCTCCTACAAGAGCTGAATTACCTTTTGAAAACAAAGACTAAGACCTCAACTCTTTAAGAACGACTGTAGCCATCCCTTGGGGGAAAGTATGCCCTATGCCTACACTAAGAAGACTTTCACCTAAACATCAGCATCAAAACATTCAGTACCTTCCACTCAGAAATGCAGCTGTTCGTGTAGGAAAGTGCTAACACTAATGGCCTCTCAATGAGAGAAGTGTCTGCATAGAAGATTTTACCTGCTTAATGATACAAATCAAAAATCTTACATATCTGATTTTGACTTTAACTTTCATAGTATAAATGAGGTCTAAGTAATTGCTAGAAATGGGACACAGCCTCCTTTCCTTAAAATGCATTTAAAATGCTTATTGCTTGACTTTAAAAGCATTTTTTCCAAAGTCACTTATACAGAACATTGGCTTAGCCTTGCTCTCTACAGCTTTCTGAAAAATGAAGGCTGTCTGCTCATCTGCTACCTTGTTTCCTCCCAAGTACAGCAGTTCTCTAATGTGTATTTTCCTATTCCAAACCTTATCAATAGACTGGACAGGACTTTAATAATAACTAATTGCACATTTTCTGTTTAGCATTTCCATTTAGTAGAGCTCCCCTTTATCCTGTAAGCTGTACATCCTCCATTCATTCTGCTGCTTTCTGGAGCTCTGTCCTATGATAGAACATTTGTAATGGCTGTTCTATTAAGGAAATACTCCATAGAATGTAACAGGAAAGGATTACTGCTGCATATATCTGCATGCTATAATTACATATGCATGCATACATCTTTATTTGCCATCTTTGCATTTATATTGAAATTTCTGTATTTTCATGCTCAAAACCAGGTAATTGGGGGAGTAGAATGATCAAAATGTCTCACTAAGAGCCCAGGGCATAAGCCTTGCTCTGAACTGCTGCTGAAGGCTGCCGTTGGGCTTTCCAGCTATAAGTGTGCACTGGATTGCTGAGCTAAGGAAACAAGGGCTACCAAATGCATCTCATATTGCTCCTTCACACATGCTGCAGAAATAAAGCTACTTTAAGAACATTAACTTGACAGGTCTCTTGACTTGATATGATATTGCTGCTAAGGAATTTTATGAGAGGCTTGAAAGATTGTAAAAAAAAAAAAGATAAATCATTCAGTGAGTATTTCATGTAATTTCTTAAGATCCTTGTGAGATTTCTGGAAAATACTATTGGCTCATCCATCTTCAGTTCTATGGGAATTTGCCGTAGGAAGTGCTTCCAAAGTATTATTTTCTTCTCTGTTAATACACAGTCTAACCTACCCTTTTTTGCTCTCCTGATCTTTCTCTAATTTCCTTTCCTGAGCTCTCTTGTCCTTAGAAAATTAGCACATTGTGATTTTTGCCTTGCCGCAAGATGTCTCATTCAAACCCAGGATGGGAGACATTTGCTGCCAGACAAACCCTTTCCTCTGCTCTCAGCTAGACTTCTTTCTCTTCTCCTTTGCCACCCTGTCACTGGATCTAAAATTAACTCCATCAGGGAAACCAACAGACAAAAACATGAAGGAATTTGAATTGATAGCTCACTGTGTAAAAATTACTTGCTTATTTACTCATCTATATTTTACAGAAGACAACCTTAAAGTTATGGATGCTCCAGTTTGCATTTCTTTCTCATAGTAGGAATAGGGATTCAGCAGTACACCTGCCATTGTGTGCTACAGCTTAAATGTGTTTACTCTTTTCCTAATACTTTTTCAGAAATCAAAAGATCTGTACCAGCTAGCAAGGTAAGGAGCAAAACATTTTTCTGTATGGAGGACATCCTGCCTGCTCATTAACTCTCCACCAAAGCGACCTAATAAATTGCTCCACCAGCTCCCACTGCAGCTTGAGTCTAAGTACACCTTATTATGCAGTTTTAAGATCTGTATTAAATGCAAAAGGCTTAATCTCAGTGATTTATACATTTACTTGCCAGCCCAAGAGATGCATTCATATTGGTTTCTGTTTGTTGGTAAAGCAATTTTGTGCTAGCTGCCAAGTCATTAAAATGTTACAGGCTTCAATCATAATTTTTAAGAGCATTTCTTTGTTTACGTTTTGTTATCCCAAAGGTGATTAGCTCTTTTGCTAGAAGGTTACTTTGTTATTCTGCTGCGGGGTTCTGGAATGAACTTCAGATAGGATTAGAAAATCTCCTGGAGTCAATGGCAGCACTAGCAGGCTTTGCTTTTATGCAGGCACAAGACAGCACTCAAGCTTTGGCACTAGTGTTTATAGTCCCTCTGCATCCTCTTGTCATGTACTCGTATTTGCAGGTTTCATCAAACCACATTCACTGACTATAAAAAATAAAATGCTGAGCCATTCACAGCTATGACAATTCAATAGTGGGAGATTCCTTGGAAGTAAATCCCCCCAAATCTGCAGCTTTTTCTAGTTGTCTTCAACTGCTATTTGCTTAAAGAATATGATGTGGTAGCCTGGAGAAAATTTTAAAAAATAATATATAATTAGTATATCTATATATAATGTATAATTTTTTCTATATGTTTTGTTTTTTTAAAGAATATATACCTGCTCTTATAGCTGAGAGATTTAAGAGGTACTCCAAATCCACTAGTATTCCTAGAAGCACTGATTTCTGAGTCTTTTTTACAATCATCTCTTTATATTCTGTCCATATCTGTATGAAAAAAAGTGTATTTAGAGACGTAAGCTGAGCTCAAATTCAGTTTATATAGCTGCACAAAAAAAATGTTTGCTCATCTAAACTATTATTCATCTTAACAATCAATTCAAAGCCCTGTTTTCACCAGTGAGTAAATTTGGGCTGGAAATCTCAGAATAAAAGATATACATTATGTTTCCAGTTGGCTGGAAATAACCCAAGAGCAGATATGTGAAAAAGTAAATATAATGAGGAGTAGAGTCAGCCAAGGTCTTTTAAAGATGCAAAAGGCATTCAGCTTACTTCCTCTTATTTCATGTTCAGCATGGGTGTTTTTGAAGTATTTCATCCTAAAATTCAGTATGCATGGGTGCTTCATCAACACATACTTAAAGAAGCTTATCACAAGGACATATTTATGATTCTTTGAACTAAGTCTCTTGTTTCCCCCAAGATCAGTATAAAGCCAGTGAATAGTCCTAAACATAATGTCCTAAAACATAACTCAGCTATTAAGTAAGCAAGGTCCAAAACTCATTATTGAAACTACAAAATTCTAACTAAATTCTAACTAAATTTGAGTATTCTTTCATTTCAACATAGTATTTAAGCATGTACATAAATACAGCACATATACATACTCATATCTTCTTCCAAATACATAAACTCAAAATTTCCAGCCTGAACTCTGCCAGTTCAGAGTATTTTTATGATCAAATTCTACTCTAAAACATGATAAAATCTCAAAAAAAAGATATGATATAAATAATAATACTTATTTGAAACAAAATGCTGTGATTAATATTGCTGCAAGGAACATTACAACACTATTGTAAAAATAATCAATAGAATTAACAAACTCTATTTTTCTTAATTTAATGAAATTGCTTATGACTGGTAGTACTATATTCTAAGAAGGACCTGGGTTCCTGGATTCTGTTATTCTACAGCAAAAGAATTCACTCAGAGCCCTTTTCTGCACCATTCACCCTAACTTACACATCTTGAAGCTTGCAAGATTTTCTTCAGTGCTTCTTCCCTCAGCTGCTGACTGAACTGAAGTTGGTTGTACTGGTGAAGCTCTCTTTTCCTGGCAGTGGCAATGTATTGTCATGAAAACTTAGCAGCAGAGGAATGCCATGCCTTTCAGAAATCATCTCAATTATTATTACACCACAGCCATATCAATAGTAGGAAACCTTTTACTTATATAAGGATTTTATTCTGAAAAGAATAAACAAAGTGTTTACTCTGAGAGAACTATATCCAATATTCTAGATTGAGCCACTTAATTAAATTGTACTAAGGAGCTGAAGGGAAACATATAATGAAATGATTGCATCTAAGAGAGCATATATTAAATTAAGGAAAGCCCAGGTCTTGAGATCCGTTCTTGGATTTGACCCAAGGCAATATACAAAACTACAATGGAAACAAGCCTACTTAAACAAGGGTAGAAAAAAATCATCACCTCAAAGGCGTGAGCCAAAGATGAAATAAGAGACATGATTTGGTGTATAACTCCACTATTTCATCTGATGTTTTTTGATTTATATCAGTAAGGTTCCTACCCAGAATATATCATGCAGACTCCTGTTTTGTTTTGTTTTGTTTTGCTTTGCTTTGCTTTGCTTTTGTGGTTGTTTTTCTACCAATCTCCTGCCATTTCAGGAGGGGGAAAAAAAAAAAAAAAAAAAGTGAAAGCTACCTAATTTATGTGAATTTTGACTCAGAGAAAGGTAAGAAAGAAATTCAGTTTCTGCTCCATGGAGAAAGTGAGCACAGATCTGGGATGGGATCTAAGATGGAATTAATTAAGGACTGCAGTGATCAGAAGCACACTGCCTAGCATCAAGTTATGCAAGATGCTTCATAGTCCTCTACCCAATCAATCAGTGAAAGCAGAAAAGCAGCTTAGAATGAAATCCTTAAAAAGAGTGCATGAGTTACCCCAGATCAGCTAATAAAGAAGCTCTGAATTAAGGCATATGTCATCAATCCAGGCATCTCCATGTCTGTCTATCATTTCTTTTAGCTGAGCCTGAGACAGATGGCCCCATTTTAGACCTAATTGACAGCTACTACCAGGAGTAATCGTGCTATTCTTTTTCTCCTCTTCTTTGTCCTCATCTTCCAGGTTTCATAGTCTTCTAGTTCCCCACTGACCAGCTGAACTCAGTAAATGTTTTTTTTGTTTGTTTGTTTGTTTGTTTTTTTCTTCCTTGGATCAGTTTTATGCCAAATATGCCAAATTGAGTGGACAAACTGTGACAAACACCAAAAATAATACAAAGTATGACTCAGGATCATGGAACCAGAGCAGGAGAGGGAAAGAGAAGCAGGATGACCACTTTTGGCAACAACAAATTATTAGATCCACCCTCATTGTCTCATGTTTTTCTCAACTTTGAGAAGAAACCTTCCTCTGTTCAGCTATGAACTCTCAAGTCCACAAATTAGGAGGAAAACGTGTTTGGTCCCTCTGCCTGTTCTGTTTATACAACGTTGCAAGTGACTTTCACGATGCATTTTATTAGAGCCTGCACTCGAGACAGCTCGAGGATTATGCAGATGTGGTCCTGAGGACAGCAGTTTTGGACTTGAATTTTTAAATTCTTAGAGCAAAATCTGAGCAAGACATAATTTTTCAGTGCAAATTAAAACCTTATTTTAATGGCAATAACATCAACCATCATAATTGATCTAACTGAATTTGCGAGGCTTTTTTATAATGATATTCAAATTTGCCTGAGGAATAAACTAACCATTTCACCTGACACATCAGACGAGCTTTGACAGTGAACCAGACATTACGTGTGCAGGTAGCACATATGGGAAAAGCAGTGTATAACAATAAGAATGTCCACTATGTTACTCCAGACCGATCTGTTTAGAGTAGAAAGAACTAAGTGACCACCTTCTCTAATACAATCTGCTACAGTTTACTATTGTTTCGGGTGTTCTTTTCATTTGCAGACAAAAGAATAAGATTTATAGGACGAACAGGCCAATAACTTGTGTGTTCTGCACTGGCACTGAAAGAAGCAGAGTGAAAGTGAGCATTAAAAAAAAAAGACAAAATCTCCCAAAGAATTAAGAGCTGTGAGGACATCAAAACTAAAGGAAGCAACCTTCTACAAAGCAATTTTTGTCCATCCACTGCCCTCACACCACAGTACTTCAGCAAATGTGTACACGACATCTCTCTTTGCAGGTCTACTCTAGTCCACCATAAACCACACTGACACCACGTCTGTGACTCTGCATAGAATAACTCTGATGGTGCACATAGTATGGTACTAATGTCTCATTAATGCAGACCACCCAAGGGCATTAAAAGAGAAAATATCAAAGATAAAAATATCTAGACAAGAAATATTAGAGTCCTCTTTGAGCTGCAGCTGTTCTTCTAAATAGAAAAGGCATAACTGCAATAAATAAATAAATAAATACATACATACATACATACATACATACATACATAAATAAAGTTAGGGTGATAGTGCAGCAAGCTTCAGCAATAAAGTCTCCTAACAGCCAGGATTTGAACTGAGTAATTTACTGGCTGAGAATGGAACAGAGCTACTACTAGACGATAGACAAGGAGATCTTGCATGATCATATATTTCTGAAGGTATATTTGGTTTGGTTTGCTGTATTGCAAAAGGAAAATAAAACACTCACTGGAAGCATCACTGGTTGCCTTGAATGAGGCACTTGGCTTTTACAACAGCTCTAAATAAGCCCAACTGATTCAAAGAGTTTCCACAAACCACCTCTGGTTGGTGCTGGCTGGAGCTCTGCTTAGAGCACTTCATCAATGGTATCATCTATTTGAGGGAAATATGCTCCTTGCAAGCATCTCCTTATACGCTATGTGTGGTGATGAGCTGGTACAGGAACCTCGGCACCCGGCTATGGCACACGTGAGAATGCAAATATGTAAAGGTCTCTCTGAGTAATACACCAAAATACCCACTGAAAAAAAATGCCCTTGGAATCCTTATTTCAAACTGTGAGTCAAATTTTGGCACTTTACGTTAAATCTTAAAATGCAAGTGAAGCCTAAATCTGGGTATTGAATGTTGCACAGCATTTTTAATGCATTCCATTTTTATTCCTGCATTCTTATAAACTTCCTTATTAAAAATTGGAATAGAATTTTGAAACAAAATATGATAAAACTGCTGAGAAACACCCACCTGGACTCTAGGCATGAGCAGCTGCAAGAGCCATCTGCACATACCATATGTTTAGAGTTTGATTTAGGATGAGTTAACAAGGATTGCAGGTATATCAAATATCTGCAGTGTGGTTAAGAAACGGTGCTTTCTTTCTTAAGTTCTTATATTTAAAACTTTTCTTTCTTAAATTTCCTTCTTATTTTCCTAGGATATGGGTTTTTTTCTCTATGGTCTTTGCTAATTGTTATTGCTCATGAAGGGAAAACACCAGCTAGAATCAGCCTCACCCAGATGAA
>JAVCKT010028484.1:0-14745 GCA_032273925.1 Rhynchotus rufescens
AAAATAAAGCAAATATAAACCCTTCTGGATTCTTGTTTTATATCAAAGCAATGAATGATTAGAGGTTATTTTTTTAGTTTGACCACTAAACCCACTCAAACAATTATTGCAGGGAAAAGTATAGATTCAAAGTTTCCCAATTATTAGAAACAGAAAAAATATTCTGATTTTGGAATAGCATAGGAAATTTCAAAGGATTTCACTTTCTCTTGGGCCACAATCTTGTAGTTTAATCTTGCTCCTGTGAAAGGCAATGGAAACAATCATGGGTAAGATCTAGCCCATCATAACTATCATAACTAGTCTAGATCTAGTCCATCATAACTAATCCTGCAAACCTATCGGTGAATCCAGGGACTTTACCAGTCTTATTGCTAATGAATCAACAGTATAAGAAAATTACCTTGATGCTGTAATTCATGCACTTCTTTGCTATCATTAACATCATTATAGTCCTAGCAATTCTGCTCAGTACTGTAGATATCACGCTTCACCACTCATTTGTTATCTAAGGACTTTTTTTTGGGGTAATCTTTGCTCTAACAAGGAAGCAAAGGTTGTTGTGAGAGGAGGATGGGGGTGGGGAAGAATTTAATCAGCAAGTGATCTGAGAATAAAGAAAGGTTACCTGTTTGTTTGTCAACAGGATGGAGTAAATAAAAGCTAAAAAATCTGAGACACCAGTCAAAGGCAATCAAATATGTATTTAATTAAAGCAAACATAAAAATTAAAGTTACATGTTGAATCAATAAACCACACTTTTTTCTACATGCATTTTGAACAAGACAGATCAGAATCTTGCATGATGAAGACATAATGTGTCATAATAATTAGGAACACAGACAAAAGAACAGCTAATCAACATGCAAATTTATGCAGTTCTGGCGATTCAGATGAGGCAGATTTCTACCTCTTTTTTTGCTTGATTCATCTTCATTGCTAATCATCTGAAGGCTGCCAAATGTTCACTGACACTAATGTATTATAGGTCAAGAGAGGCAGGTCTTCACCTATTACCCCCACAAACAATATGCTTTCCTTCCCTGTTTCCTCTTCAGGATTTTCAGCAATTACTGCCAGATGCAATCAGACTCCTTGAATAGGAGCAACTGGGGCTTGTTTGTGGCTTGGATTCATTAGAATCAGGAGGATGAAGAAAGGAATAAATTACTTAATTGCACAAAAAAGTTGCAGCCAAAGTGATGGTGAGAGAAGCTGATTGTGTAGTTGCGTATTAGGCCACTCTTGGAATGGAGGATCTTAGAATAGCTGGTAGTTTGGCCTTCCTGATTCAGACAGATTTGGGTGTCCTCCAAAACAGATGGCTCCACACACCATCTATTCTTCTCTTTGTCAGGTTTTACCATTTATTTGATCTTGTTCATCTATGATGCTGGTTGTATTAGATGTAGCACAAATATGCATTCAGATCATATCCATTTAGTCTTGCATCCCAACTTTTATTCTTTTAGCCTTGTTTGATGAGATGATCAAGTCGAACAAAGCCCTTGTTGTCCTCTTCCTGCACAACATCCATACATAAAGCACCAAAAACCTGTGACGAAAGCCTCGCACAGGCAAATAATCCTCCTGTGCCACAGGTTTTGAAGGTTTATTTTCTTCTCATTGCACCAGGCAGCCCCCAGCTCACGCAAATAATCTAATAATCAGGCACAGCAAATAGTTAATTTTTATTTGATCCCACAGAAACAAACATTTGCATATGCCTGCCCGCCTCCCATCCTTATGCTGAGACCCCTGTTCAGATATTCTCCTCAGGTTCCAGGCCATGTGTTGTGCTTGTGGGTGGTCTCAAGATCTTAAAGAAAAGCTCCACTCTGTGAAGTCATGCAGCACTGTATATAATTAAGTGTTTTTTTTCTTTTTTCTTTTTGCATAACCCCTCTGTCTTTGCTAATTCTCTTTTTTTTTGCAAAGGATCAGTGCTTCATGGAGGAACTACCTTTCTTTTGAACGGGTCTTTCGGCGGTTAGATGGGTAGCGGAGTATTCACTGTTTCAGTGCTCGTTATGGGAATCTACACTCAGAGATAGACAGGTTTTCACATGACATGATGTGTTCCCAGATTTCCCAGGTTTCTCGGGTCCATGCTAATTTCGGCTGTGGCCCAACCTCTGTGGCTGCCAGGTGCCTGGGAATGCTACTTCCCACTGGTATTATGCTAAGACCTTGAGTGTGTGATATTGGCTTTCAGGACATCTTGGAGGCCAAAAGAGAGGCTTGGGCTTTGCAGAGACAACGATGGTGAGGGAATGTGTTGGAGCCAACACTGCATTGTGCCATTGGCTGCGTCCAAGAGCTGGTTTGCCTTCTCCTCCCATCAGGATAGGCATATGATTTGCTGATAGGGGTCTGTGGCCCCTATATTTTGTTCTGGTGCTGTGGTGAAGGGAAATTTGGGCATATTTTCCAGCAGAGAACAGCCTATTTGCTGTGGAGATGCCTGGGTTTGTGGTTACATGGCTACAGCAAGGTTCCTGAGGGCCTTGGCAGCCTCCTGGGCCAGAGGACTACCCCATTCCCAGCCATGGGGGCCACCACTGCCCAAATGTGCTTTTCCTGTCACAGGACCAGGCAAGGTGTCTTCCCCTACCTCCTGGAGGGTCAATCTTGCTATTGTGTAACTAGGGGGAGGTTTGTGGGGGCCACGGGGTGTTTTAGTGCTTTCTTCTCCTTTGAAAAGCAACTGGAGTTGTCGCCTTGGTCAGAACGGTTTTCTTACAGGAGGACTAGGAAAAGAAGCATGAGGAACATCCCTTTGTGCAGATCTAAGGGTATCTGGTGTCTTGCAAGGGCTCCTCTGCCCAAGGGCCCCTCAACAAGGTGGATGGGTGCTGGGCCTCGACAGGCTTTGAAGTACATGCAGTCTCTTGCCAAATGGCCTTTGTGTTCACAGCACCTCCCGTTGCACCACGTCCTCTTGCGCTTGACACTCTTTCACTTGTCACTCTTGCACTTGTCACACTGCGTGGCCTGGGCAGCTTGGGTGCACCGTGCTTGGCCGAGGACTACTTGCAAAATCTGCATTTTGGTTATTTACCCTTTCCTATTTTGGTGCAAAATGCGCTACCCTAACCCACAAAATATTGTATCTGCCTGGGTACATCATCCTTCATGGTAGCAGAAAGAAAGGTTCATGATACAAGTAAATACTCCTGCCTGCTTGGAAATATAGGAGAGCTGGCAAAGTTTTGGGCCATTAACACGCTACTTCTGCAAATATTGTTGAGAAAGACTATGAAGGCAGTTGGAAAAAAATGTACATTTGTAAAGCTGCTTTAACTAATTCCAACTACTTTCCCTGGGCACCTTGGCCATAAGCATCTGCATTTGCACTTAGCTGGGCTATTTAAAACCTAATGTTTCTGGTGTGAGTAAAGTACAGACTTCAAAAGCGGAGCTAACCTTTCTGGATGCAGCTGGCATGGGGACAGGCAGACCACCGTACTTGGTGTGTATGCAAAGTGGAAGTTACAAAGGTTGCTGTCCTTCTGTCCCAGGGTGGCATATGTCACCTGGATGGTCTCTGAAGACTCCTGAGGAACTTCTGCTGATTGGTGAAAACCCATTTGTCCTGACAGTCTCCTGCCTCCTTTGTTTTGACATATTTTCACTCTCCGCTTAATGTTTCCTGTTTTCATGGATCTTCCTCTTCTGCTGTATTTTCCTGTGTGTGTTTTTTGTCTCCCAGATGTTGTATGGATGGCTATTTCAGTAACTGTTTGAGTACTAAAACACTTCAAAAAAAAAAAAGGAAGTGGAAAAAAGTGGCACTGTAGTCGCAATGTATTTTCCATGCATATGCCATACATTGGCTGTAACATGTTCAACTCATATGTTAAATGTTTACCTAAAATATTGAAGAACAAAGTGCTCAGTTAATATACTCATTCAGGATATGAGTTGGTATCTATTATTTCAAAAAGCAAGAGGCTTTTCTAAATTAGTAGTGATTTGCTAGAAATGATGGATTTGATATTTTTTCAGTGCTTGAACCTGCTTGAACATAGATTTGTTAAGTATAAGCAGTTTAGGGAAATAGACTTCTATGGGAAATTACCATATATGGCCAAAATATATAAATCTGGTGCAGTATTTTTGAAGATGCATCTGGTAATTTTCATCCAGTCTTCTTGACACTCTGAAATTCAGAAGGCAGACTGTTTACTTAGGTGCCTAACTGCAAGTTTCTACACTTAAAACTGTTGGCCTGCATTGTAAAGCTCTACTCTGCCAACTCTTTGCTTACCATAGTAACTTAATCTGTATGCACACAGAGTTATCAGTTAGGTTCTTTTGTATAGTATAGTTTATACATCATATATCCTTGTAGGTAGTGATTTATTTAAATGGGAGGTGAAGTGGAGGTGAAGTGGGATGTTCTCCTTAGTTTGATATGCCTGTATTCCCTATCTGACAACTGGAGGTCGAAAACTTTGTAAATGCAACAATAAATACAAATAAACCTGAGTCCTAAGTTCCAAAGGTTTTGTTCTTTTAGTTCCGAGATTTGGTTGCCATGCAAAGCTATCAAGAAAAAAATCACGTTGAAAATAGATAACTAATGTAAAAAATGGGCTAGTAAAACCATTGGTCCTTGAAATTTCAAGCACATACAATGAGCTCAGATAATATTTATTCTTTTTTGTCCTTCTTGATTATATTCAGTTCCTTGGGATGGACTGTTTAGCAATCTCCATAGTCAGGAGATTGCCTCTAGCTGGAATATATCAGAATTTATTTTTTCTTGATGCTTTTTTCTCCCTCTCTCCTTTTCTATTTCTGCTTTCGAATGGCCTCATCCCCTCCCTCTTGCCTTCTACCCAGCCAACCTTTACTTCTGAAAAGAATTCTTTTAAAATAATGCTCCTTTCATTCAATTATCCTGTATCTTGCTTTTTATTATTTATTTTATTTATTTATTTACTTTAACATTCTTTAACTTTGATTTTCCTTTTGCCTATCTCTGTGCTGCAAGCCATGCTCCCATCTTGGATCTCTGTGGTTTTGAGGCCATGGTGCATAGGAACTGGCCGTCTTTGTTGTGAGAGTAACCTCTCCTGCACAGAGAGAAGATGCATTGCTCTGCATGCTAGAGTAAGAGCTCCCAAGCTGTGACACATGCTTTACTTGTGACATGCAAAGCTCTTCAGAATGGTACACAGAATGGCAAATGGAGAGGTTGACAACCGTGTCCCGTAGTAAGATTTTCAGAGCTTTTGAATGAAAGCCACCCAATCTGGGAGGACTAATCTCGCTGAATGACAGTGTCCCTAAATCCCTTGCTACTCTTAATATTTTGAAAATGCCACCTGATGCTGTCAAGTGATTGGAGTGCCATCATGCAACCTCCTGATTCCTTTACCGGATGATCTTATTGGCAGATGATTTAGATAGTCCTAGAGTTTGGACTTTCGGCAACAGTATGATTTCCTTCTCTGTAAATCTAAACCATGTTTTCTATGCCCTCTTAAAAGTTGTTTTAAGACAGGTACTCTTCTACCTTGGATTTCTTTCTTTCTTTCTTTCAGATCCAGATGGAAAGCTTTTGTTAAAGGGAGTGGTAATGAGGCTTAGTAAGTTTTTTTTCTTTTTTCTTTTTTTTGTTAAGAAAAGATCATCTGGCGGTTGCTTTTGGAGCTGGTTGCCCATGAAGGTTTCTAATTCAGGGTCTTAATTTTTGTAAAGCGTGAATTACAAGAAGTCAGAAGAATGATGCAGAGAGCATTTAATAATGCACATTCACAAAGAAGTGGTGTAACTACATTAATTAGGCAAGTCTTGCGTAAAGATGCAATGTAATTATATATTTGAGACAGTTAATTAGGGAGCTACTTGGAAATTTCAGTGAATATTAAGGTAATTATACATAAATACTATAACCATTAAGACTGCACCCATAATGAAAGCAATAACTAATTACATAAATAACAGCATACTTATGTTTTTACATTACCAATACCTAACAATACTTCCTCTCTTTCCCCTCTCTCTTTGCTATGCAAATGGCAAAACTTCCATTTTTAATTTGGATATTCTTGCAGATTGTCAGGGAAACAATGACCTTCCCTGTTGTTCCCTTTCTCTAGGGAAGGCTGGACAACTGGAGTTATGCACACCTAGTAGGAAGATAGGTAAGCATCCTGCAGATGGCTGTAGGCTACATGGTTGGTTGTTGTTCTTGGTGGCTGCCCTTTGGTCTAGTGAGAGCCCAGGCTTGACAAGTTTTATAAAGAAAATGTTCAGCTGTATGGATAATGATTTAGACTGATTAGGCAGCTTTGAGTGAAACACTGCTGAGGGTCAGATGAATGGCTCTCATAGCATCTAGGCATTTCATAGTGTTGGACCTCTGGACAAGTGTCTGATCCTTACTAAAACACTTCCCCCATTTAATTCTCTCAAGGGGTGGGGGTCTCTGTCTGCTATGGTTTTCATGTTCTCTTGAATCTATCAGCTTCCAATAATAAGCAAGGATGGAAGCATTTAATCTGTGAATCGTCACCTTCCTTTCCTCTGGCTACCTTAAGAAACTGATATTCAAGCTCCCTAAACCCATGTGAAAAGCTTTTAAGAGCTTCCCCTAAGGAGCAGCCCTACTGACTCAACTGAAATAGAGAATTTTTGCGTCCAAACATACTTACGGTGTCAAGGATAGTTTCTGCCAACTTCCATCTAGAGCTCTGCATGTGTCCAGAAAACTCTAATGAGTGAGGTCTCAAAACTAGTCAGTGATATTGTGAGCTATGAGGATAGAAACTTATAGGTGGAGAAACTGAGGCACGAAGACCTTCGGTGATTTGTCCAGTGTCTTAAAGAATGTCCAGAGACTCTCTGTATTTTAGTCACAAAATAGTCCTTACTCTATCAGGGACACGGCACGTGGTTTGTGGTCTAGCAATATTACTCTTTCCTCTCCTAGTTAATCTTCTCTGAGTAATTAAATTGACCTGATAAGATAGTAGAGTTCACAAAGGATAGTTATTTTCAGTTATTTTTCAATCAGACATCATGACTAGCTATCTGAAATGGCCCACAGCAGCATGGGCTCTGTGCATGTCTTCAGTATCGAAGCCACTGTCCTGCAGAATAAGGTCATAATTAAAGCTGCTCTGAAACCTGGGAATTCTGCAGACTTGCATGTCCTGCCACGTGAAAGAAATAGTGAAGGTGATTCTTTCCTTATGAAGTCCTGTCCTGTTTCATTAAGGTATTTACACTAAGGGATAAATGCTGAGGAAAATTAAGGACAATTTAGGACAATACAGGGAATTTTTCTATGACCTTATTGCAAACTGCAGGACAAGTAAATTGGTGCAGCTGATCCGTATTTTCTCAGCTCAACAACAGTGGCTGGTAAAGCTTTCTGCCATAAACTTCAAATGATGCCAAAGAACGATGGACATTTGAATCATTTTAACTCTATATGGAATAATTTTGAGATGGCTATTCCTCTGCTTATCTATAAATTATCTTTCTTTTATGAGTTTGAACTGTGGTTGTCCTTCCAAGGCAGATGAGCTCTTACATCTATTTTGTATTGATGGAATTCCACTAACTCAATAAACTTGATTTCCAGAGGAGTGAGGTTCCAGAGAGTGTGTTAGCAAATATTGTAGGAGCAGGTAGGTTACCAAAGGTAAATTGTGCCAGATTAGTGTGGTATCTTTCTTTGAGTTTGTGACCAGGGGAAATATTGTAGCTATAATTCGTTTGGATTTCTGTAGAAGATTTGATGCAGGCCACAAGAAGAAAAATTGTTTGGGCCAGAGATAAGGGGGATTAGCACAAGAAATGTAAAATGGGTGTTGGAGGATTGCAGAGAACAGAACTGAAAGAACTGACAAAAGGGGAGACTAGTAACATTAGTCTATTAATGATCGAACTTGTGACTTATCTGAACATTTTATTTTGGTCATAGCAGAAAAAGTAAGTGTGCAAGCACGAGGTTAGTGAGTGACAGAAAGCCGAGAGGCCTTGACAATTCAGAGGACTGACCCTGACAACAGGAGAAATGGAATACGGATAACGCTAAGTGCTAATAAACCACAAGGTCATACAGATGTTTTTTTCTTTTTTTTTCTTCGAGCTGAAGGCTCATCAGATGGAAGTGAGAGAGAAGTGTTTTGCTGAAATTCACAATGACTGGCAACTGCTGGAGTTCTGCAGCAGCAGAAAAGGGAAATATTCCCTGTGATGTTCCCCTGGATGTTCCATCAAGGGAAGTATAGCCAGGAAACATGTGGGATTCCTGACTACAAGGCACTAGGGAAATCTTCTTCAGAATACCAGGTCACCCCTTCCCAAGAGGGATGAACTCAAGGTCGAAAACATCCAGTAAAAGGCTGTTAAACTGAGGCAGGGAATGTGGAAGAGAGGACTGGGCCTTTTTTCAGTCTTTCAAAACTAAAACAGGGCAGGGGCATATTTGCCCCTATAAATGTATTATCAGGTGAAGGTGTGAAAGAGAAAAACTATTTAAATTAGGAATGTACTGAATACCATATAAACAACAAAAAGAAGCTGCCTTTGAATAAATGCTCTCTTGAAACTGGATGGATTCTTTTAACATGAAGTTTTGGAGCAGCTTTCCAGTAGGAGTCACAGGGGCAAGAAAACTAGAAGAAACTTGAGAAATTTATCAATGAGATTGTAATGTTGTGATATCAATGAGGTATGATGTGTCAAGCACAGCAGGGGATGACCTGGGAGGACTCTTCTAGTCCTATTTCCTATGTAAAACTATTCAATACAGCCCCTGTTCTCTTGAGTATTTTTCTGTAAAAAGACTTCAAATAGTGAGCTAGGAAAAATGACTTTTGCTTTGGATTCTTTGTTTGCCCTTATCTATAGAGGAGACATAGATCTGATCAAAGTGCCCATGAATCTTGTGGTAGGTTGGATGCAGATCTCTATTATCTATATGACAATACTGCTCAGAGGTCTTGCTCATTACTGGGGCCCAGCTACTATCCATGACCTGGCTTTTATGATCCTAGTTCATCTCTTAGCTAAATCCATCTGGAGCTGTGAGGTTTCTTACAGTTCTTGTGTTCTCCTTGTAAACCTTTTGAGGTCTTTGCTGAAAGCCAAACAATCTTCTGGCTTTCACGGTGCTATCGGTTGCCCAAAGCCGTGCAGTAGATCACTAGTTCTCTGAGAGGAGAACAATAGCAAATCACCCTGTACTCTCCTGGAAAGATCTGACAATTCAATCTAGCTGAAAGAACTGTTAATAATGGAGGGTGACTGGCAGAATTCATAGGTGGGGAGGGAGTTTTTCCAGGAATATGGTGTTCATACACACTGCTTGTTGATTGACAGCCCTGGCGGGTTAGAGGTTACCAATGGAATACAGCCTTGCTGGCCTAGGATGCAATGTTCCTTCTGACCCTTCCATAAGCTTGAGATATACAGCACTGGCTAACATATCATTAACTTTCAACAACATGATGATGGGATTAAGACCCAGAGGGCTTTATCTCTACCTTATTAATGGCAATTAAAAGCTGTGTGACAGTTTTAAAACTTGTTGATGTAAAGAAAGTTAGTACTCTGTTTTATAGCAGCACAGTAAATAATTGTCTGGTTGCTTTGCTTTTCGTAATCTGTCCATGCAGCTGCATATTATCATTATTTTGTTGCAAATACAGCTTTTCGATTTATCAACAAAAGAGCAGGTAAGGCTCTGTGTAAATAATAATGAAGGACACTTGCAGGTTGGATATTTTCCCATTTAGGCTACTGAGAGTGAAAGAAGAAGCGGATTTTCAAAACTAATGAACATATCAACCGGAGTTACTTTTTTCCAAGGCCTAATTATCCACAAAAACTTTTGAACCCAATTTTTCTTGCTATACTTCTCCTAGATAATTCACATGGTGTGTATTAAAAACTCTCCCCACCCCTCTTGGCCTGGAAGTAGATAGTTATTCCCTCTTGGGATGTAGCTTCTCTGGTCAAGCCATTTGACAGAGCTGTGCTGGGTGGAGGATGAGCAGTTTTGTGCCTTTTGCCCATCTACCTAGCCCAGGGACTATGCCAAGTGACCCAGCAACACACTGAGTGTTGCAAGGCAGGACTTGCTGTCCCGGCTGCTGCTGCTGGAGAACCTTTACATGGTGAGATATGGTCCTGCTTTTTGATTAGACTGGAAAAAAAGTACCCTCAGCTTTCCCTGTTTGCTGCTATTTCAGGGGTCTCTGTGGTGGTGCCTGTGCCTGACCATGCTGAGCTGATCTCAGGGCTGATGCTTTTCTCTCATCTCCCAGAAAGCTGTAGATGGGAACCAGTACCTGTCACTTGAGCCTCTTGCCACCTCAGGGCAGAATCTGCCTCGTATTTTATACAGCCCCAAGCACGATGTCAGCATTAAAAATTAATTAATAATAGTGGCTTATATGGCTAATCACTTAATTGTAAATCATGTGTGCTGGTTATGCCTGCCATCACATATTACTTTGTAGCTGTATAGATATACACATAGTGTATCTAGGCTTTTGTAAACCGGCTTGTAGTTGTGTAATGATACAAAGACTATGCCAGCGCATAAATCTGTTGTAAACTGCTAATCATTTTTAAATGAAGACAAAGCAATCTGAGTTTTAAATCCATAATGCAAGAGAATTACAGTGCATGTGCCTGAAATTTAGGAAGAGAACTTGCTTTGCAGACATTTCAATTGTAAGCAAAATTCTGACGTTATGCACATTACATGGTATTTTACTGAAATCACACTCAGTGGCAGATTTGCATAAATGAATGTATTGTATTTTTTATAACTGTGAAAGCTTTAATTACCTAAACTCTAATTAAGCTTGCATTTTTCAGAAAACACAAGATATTAGCTTATTTTGTAGTTGGCTCAACTTTAATGTTTTCACACATTTGTAACTCATACGCAACAATATACTATAAAAACACAGGGAAAACACAGAGACAGAGGCATCCCTGGATTTTCTGGAGCTGATTGGTTGTTTCTGTTTTTGATGTACTTAAGCCTCAATGCATTGCATTTTTCTTGAGTGCTCTCCATGGGCCAAAATCACATCTGATGTAAATTTTCCACAGAGATTTTTGGTAGAGTTGCATCAATTATGTATCCGAATAAATGTATATTAATATTTTCTAGGATTAAAGGTTTTGTGTGAAAGGGAATTATTCATTATATTGTTTTTTAGTGGTTTTTTTTTCTTGTGTGTTTTTGGAAGTCCTACATACTTCTACAGATTGTTCTTTGTGGTCATTGTGATAATGGCACAGACTGGGTGTTTTGGCAGGTGAGCTTCCAGCAGAGATTTAGACGCATAACACTGTTTTCGAAAGATCTTTGCAATAAGACCTTTCACTTGGCTCTCAGTGCATCAATATGATGCCTTCCCTAAAGTGGAAGAAATAAAATAGATAACAAAGTCTAGAAGTCACCAATGCTTCCCCTTTTGATAGACCTGTGAAGGAGAAAGTGCTAATACATCCTACATTGGTTCTGCTGAATTTTCCCATTTGCTTCCATATCAGCACATCTGTATATTTCTGTCAGGTTGTCCAGATTTTGCCCTTTCCTCTAATGTAAACCTAGCCTACACGTGCCTTTGTCACTGTGTAACTAGATGGCTGCAGTATGCTCTAACAAGACCCACTTTTAAAGGCAGTTCAGAAGCCTGTGCTGGAGCAGAGCATCCTGTCCAGTGTTATACAGGGCAAGCTGCTGAGAGCAAACTGCACCTATACTCTGCTCTGCTGATCAGTTCAGGTGTCCATGCTGCCAATGTGCTAGTTGAAGAGGGTCATGTTCCCCACGCTCTGGAGTTCTGCACTTTCAAGGCAAAGGGAAGAGAGGATGGTGAGGTCTGGAGAAACTGCATCAATCTTCCAGGTTTGTTTGAGGTCCTGCTCACAATGTTTCTGTCAGGTGGAGCCAAACAGCACTGCAGCCCTGGCATTTCCTAAGCTTAAAAGAAAAATCTTCAAATATTTCACCCTTTTTTTTTTTATTAAAGGATTCTACAATATTTTATCAGAAATGATTTTAAAAAAAAAGGCAAGGGAGTATCATATGTATTTTTGTATTTTACCGTCTTTACCAATCATAATTGTTGCACGACTTTGAAGGAGGAAGATTAGAGCAGATACCACAAGTAATGACACCACAAGTGCTGCTAAACCTATTGAGTGTCCCAGTGATGTCTCAAGGCTCTGGAATTTCCTGAGACCAAATGTCAGGGAGACAGGAGAAATGTAAATAGACCAGTAAGATGCCACCAGGAGCCTTGAAAGAGGAGTAACCTGTTACAAACAGAAACAACAAAAAGAAGGGACCATCTGCCCTATCAGTAACATCTTGGAGCACTGCCTGTGAACCACTTTTCATTGGAAACTTCAACTATGTGGGAGGAAATGAAGGAAATGTAATTCTGGATGGGGGCAGCATGACCACCAGCTCAATGACCACCAGTTCACCAAACTGTTCAACCCAAAAGGAAGAGGCAGCAGTGCATGCACAGTTATCTGAAAGGTATGTGAGACAAGCCAACCAGTCCTGTAAGAGCTGAAGTATAATATGCAGTGGACAGGTGGAATGTGTTAATGGCAACTGTGTAAATAATGACTGTATGGAACTGACAGGTGTGCTTGCTCTGTGGAATACCACCTAGCACCCATCTCTGTGAAGAAATGACATTAACAACTGCCTTGATCCTGTGTGTGCAGTTGGCTTATTGCATGCTCATTTGGGAAGGGGAGGTTGTATGGCAAGAACTGTTTGAATTTGTGAAGGACGCATTGGAACCAAAATGTTGCTTTTATCACTAGGTGAGTCTTCCTCCTTTAGCCATGTTTATAAGAAACAGAAGACTGATCACAGCTTTGTATGGAGCACTTTCCAGTAGATGTGTTCCAAAGGTACCTATAAGACCAAGCATTCTTCTGAGATACGTGCATGTATCCACGTAGATACATCCATGTGGATGGGACATAAATGTTTGATCGCCTTCAAGTGACCCAGCCTTTTCAAGACAGCATTTTCTAGACATGGACAGAAGCAGAACTGTAGAAAGTGAGGAAAATGTAATGCAATTAACTGACATGCCAAAAGACTGCTGGGTGTTCTGAGGATTATATTTTTTCCACACAGTTGGATATAGCTGCTAAAGCCTTGCTGTGGATCTGGACCAGAATATCTTTGTATGGGAGCTTTCTTACCAGTAAAATGCAGATAGTGTCCTTACCTTCCTGAGGCATCTCTCACACAGATGTTATGTCCAATTATTAGGTAAACACATAGCATAAAAAAGACAAAGAAGGGTAAAAAGTGCCCCTTAGCTCCTCTAAGAGGCAAGTAAATACCACTCCAATTTGAAGTGAAGTGTTTTGAGTTGTATGGAGGTAAAAGTACCACATTTCCAAATTGCAGATAATTTTTACGGTGACAAATCTGAAAATTTTCGAGCTCATTCTGAGCAGTACTGAGAAACTGAAAGGAGTTACTGATTCTTAAACTTTCTGAGACCAGATCATAGGAGCTGCACCCTGGTCCTCTAAAAATAAAAGCATCTGAGAAGAGGATGAGAAAAATTTTGGTTGCAGTACCCCTAAGTCACACAGTAAGCTGTGCTGAAGCCTGGGCCCAGCATCCTCTCTCCAAGTTCTTGTAACAATAAGAACAACCTCCTCAGCAATTGCCTTACAAAAGGTTTGAACATCAGGTTACCCAGAGACATGAGCAGATAGTAGAGCAGTGATGTACAAATGAAAGTCCTACACTTTGACCTCCAACCACATGAAGCCCCATTACAATAAATATCCAACAACACATCCCTTTCCACACCACATGGATGCTGCCTGAGGTACAAAGGTACTAAAATGACTGTGCCATGTAATAAAACATGGTGGGAGAAATTATGAAGTATAAAGTGAGGTTATTGCCTTCACTGCTAATTAAAGTTTACTGTATCTTCTTGCAGCTTTGTTTAATGGGCTCCAACATATCATGGGGTATTTCTTTAAAGAATTAAAAGAAAGCTCTTTTAAGGTCACTCACTTGACCTCAATTCATTGTGTTGTGAATGCGGTATTGTAGTAGCACATATTGTGTGGGGTACAACACCATGTGCTGCTCAAGACTCCCGTGGTAGCTAAGCACAAAGGGCCGTGTTAACGATGGTGTGTCAGCCTTAGCTTTGAATTGCCTTGCTTGAGTGCTGGTTTTCATTACTGACATATAATATATGGTTTAACCCTTTCCTTGCTGGACTGTGCACCAGGGACGCACCACTGCTTGTGGCCATTTCTGAAGTGCCACTGAGCCCAGGTGCAATTATTTTATCATGTAAAGGCACCAATTAGGGTAAGCATTGTCATTTAGCACACAATGGTCTCAGCACCACAGTGTGATATAACTATTAGAGTGAGCATCATAGTCTGATACTTATTCCATGTAGGGAATAAAAGACTTTCAGGGATTTTCTACCCAAAAGTTCTGGGATTTTCACTTTGTTCTTTTGTGCCTTCATTTCCCCCTCAGAAAACATCTGAAAAGCTTCTTGAGTATTATTAGTACTCTCTATAAGGCATTTCCTCCCATAGAAATTCTCTTTGTGGTAACTGATGTGGCGCGGTCCTCAGGGCATTTTGAACAGCTAAATCCTTGCACTTCATTCCTCTCTCATAGCCTTTTCGCTGTTGTGTTGGCTGGGTCCATGTTACATCATGCAACCTATGCTGCA
>JAVCKT010028484.1:14755-24925 GCA_032273925.1 Rhynchotus rufescens
TCATCCTTTGGTACCTTTGCTTTTCACCTGGCTTGGGTTGCTGCCTCCTCAGTACGTTGCACTCATGAGGCAGGTGATCCAAAATCCTCTGGAGTAAATGGAAAAAATGCTATTGAGTAAATTGTGTTACAGCTGCACTGACTACCAGCGTCTTCACTTGTCCATGCATCCATCAGTCTCACTGATTTCCAAATGTTTTAAATGACAGCTCTGGGAATATGAAAGCCTTCAGGGAAATGGCCTAAAGAAAGCGGAGGATAAAATCTCTAAGCATCCTGGTGCTGTAGCTGTATTGCTTCTGTTAATTGCTACTGAGCATCTAACCAAAAAGCCTGTCTTGGTCAAGCAAAGAAAGTCTGCATTTCACAAAATCAGATGTTCAGCTAGCCCCTGTCCCATGGTAGAGTTCATCAAGAGGATTATTTGCTTCCAAATGCAAACTAACTATGCAGACCTTCTTTTGCAAGATAATTTGGTTTGCTTTGCTGTTTCCATTTCCATTTCTCTTGCTTGTGAATGGAGGCAGTAATAACAACTCAATTACCCTAAAGTACTGCTGAAATAGGTGGACTAGAGATGACTGGACATGCGGTAAGAGCCTGCTCTCAGAGGATGTCAGGCTGAGGGAGGGTGAAGGAGCAAGACTAGTGTGGCTTTGCCACCCTCCCCAGCTCCTGTGAGACTGTCCCAGCTGGCGACCTGCCCCGGTGCTAGTGGCTGTGTCTGAGCAAGGAGCACTGCTGAGCTGCACCCTGGCTGCAAGTCCAGAGGAGTCCCATAGAGCTTCTCCATCCCCAGACCCTGGTATTCACAAGGAGAAAACCTGGAAATGCAGACAGGAGGCAGCAGGGTCCTCCTCCAGGACCTCACTTGCTCTGAGCATCAGAGGTTCATGGAGATAGACCTGCTCTGTATTCAGAGAGTGCCCCTAGTCTCTCCTTCCAAGTGGCTCCTTGGGGGAAACTCATTGAACCTGGAGTGTAATTTCCACCTGGATTTCAGTGAACTCCCCCAAACAGTTAAAATGTCAGAGAGAGGTATCAAAAGATCTTATTTTCAGGTATTAGTTACAGAGATTCAAGTGCATTTCAACATAATCATTTGGGGAGGTGGTCAAGAATGGCTGTACATCTTTTTGGCAACTGTGTACATACATTTGGTAAGGGTCACATGTATTTATGTGTTCAACAGCTCCAATATCACCCCAAGATTTTCTAATTTAATTTTTTTCTTTTTCTCTCCCTCTCCTGTACCCACTGCCTCTCTAAACTGGAGCCTTGTTCCAGTCACGGAGATTTTAAGGAAAACATGCAACCAAACATTGATGTAGTGGGTTTGAAATTCAGCAGTAGGAGCTCACCTCTCTATAGGAGGAAGTTTAAAAATGTTTAGCAGTTTAAAAGCATTTGCAATGCAGAGCAAGCCTGACTGTCAAATCTTTTGAAATTTGTCATCTTCCATTAAGATACAGGTTCAACTTTACCAGTGGAAGAGATGCTAGCCTATATGCCTGAGTTATATAACTTCATGTCTGCTCACTACTAAAGAAACAGCAATGTCATTACAGTTATAAATACAGTTACTGAGGAAATTGGTCTATCATACTTGACTATCTATCTCTGTTTCATTCTTTATTCCTGGTTCTTTCTCTTCATCAACCCACAACATCAGTGGATTTTTTTCTTTCATGGAACTACATGGGAAACTTGTCAGACTGAGCTAACTTGTTAATCTGCACCTTAGTTAAGATGGATGTACTCAACTCCTATACTTTTCTGTGAAAAGCTTAAACCTAGATTTCCCTCTTTTAATTTTTGGTGGATAGCAGAGGAGTCTGTCAGTGTGTTTTATTGCTCCCAAACTACCAAAAAGCGACTTGGATTTATAGTGTTTCCACATATGTGTGCTGCCACTAAAAACATCATCAAGGAAGGAGGAAGCAATTCTTTGCTAACAGTTAAAATCAACTCCCTTGAAATGTTTGAAATAATCAAGGAAAAGAAGATGTCATATCCTGTGGCAGCGGAAGGAAAGGCCTCGGCTTTCTTTGCCAGGACCTTGGAGCATTGCTTTGCCCAGCAATTGTCTGGGGCTGTTTTTTGTCCCGGTTTCTTACCTGTGTGGAAGACTAAGGCCATGCTGGTGTACGCTGTCCTACTGCCTGTTGTCCTTTTGAGATCAGTGAGATTATTCACACCGCTGGAGTGCAACAGTTGTGTGAGTGATGGTGGGAGCAGGCCCTTTCCTTGAATTCCCCTGTGTTGTCATCTCAAGAGAGCTCAAAGCTTTAGTTTTAACTGAATGTCACATCATTTTTATTATGTCTGTAGGTGTCTTTGTTTTTAAAATTCATGACAACTTCCTTGCAATACATTTTTACTACAGTACAGCCTGCTCTACCTTGGTGGGCGGCTGTAAATCTGGGACTATCCTTTTGTGTGCATATACATGACTGATTGTTTCTTTATACAGCATATTATGGGCTTTCAAAATGTATTCATAGCTTGGACCCTCCTGAGGGACAGAGGGGCATCTTGTGGATCACTTCTTCTTTTCCTGATGCTGCAAACATGTCCCCTGGAGCCGCAAGCAAAAACCTTTTGTCCTTTCCTTGGAACACCTGTTCACCTTGACCCAACATATGCGATTTATCCATTCCTAGCCACAGTTAGTCCCCTCGCACTGTAAATTGTCATTAAAAACAGTTTACTCACAGATCAGCTTCAGATAAATTTCTCAGACAGATTCATGTGAATCTTGACATGTTTTTACATCAATTTGTCAAAAATTGAGCTGCCTCAAGAATGACAATTTTAGATATGGCATGAGAGGGAAACATGGAAGTTCTTTCCTACTGTCCATTTGGAGCTTCCGGACTTGAATCCAAACCACATTCAGCTGGGGAGTGTGTTCTACTCCTCAAGAGAAGCCCACTTTGACCTGTGGTTCAATGGTCCAGGTGACCTGAGGATGAGATGCTGGATGGGAACCCAGGCAGACTGACTTTCATTCTCTGGTCCAGTTTCCTGAATCAGGAATAGCCATCTCCCCTTAATGTGCCGCATGTTCCTATTTTTAAAATGAAGATAATAATATTTGCTATCTCTTTTGTCCCTTCTATCAGATTAGTTGTGACCTTTCCCTGTAGTGACTAACTTAGCAGAACTCATAAAGCTGTTTGTCTCAAGGCTGTGGCTTTTTAATGCCTGTTAATTACAAGTGAAGTAAATTAATTGCATTAATAGAAAGCTAAGGGTGGCTTGAGACAACAGTTTGGTTGCTTGCTTTGTTCAGAGCTAATGGAAGATCTTGGGGGCAGAGCCTTCTTTCTCTGCACACTATGTACATGGCTGTAAAGTAGTGTCATTATATGGAGACTGTCCAATTCCTTGTGTAATGTTGCAAGCAGATTTGTGGGACACACGAAGACTTGCTATGATAGAAAGCAGCCTCCAGAGTCAATGCTGCAGGCTAGGCTTTTATTAATCTCCTGCAAAATGAGGTCCCATGGCTGCAAATCACACAGCACTGACACATTTAGTGCCCGTCTTCTCCAGTTCACGTAAGGGGAAGAGCTCTGCATCCCCATTTCCGAGAGAATGAGGTGCAGCACGTGCTGTGTCTAAGGAAGAGGTTGGCTTTGCCAAGAGCACCAGATGAGACATTGATGAAATCCTGGGAGCGCCTGTGTACTTCTGGTGGTGTGGATTGTAAATCACAGTAAGGGATGTTGGTGCTTTAATTATGTGTATGTGATGGTCTATGTGTTTGTGCTTGTGGGTTTTTTATAAGTATGGTAAATGGAGAAGAGAATCTGGCCTGGCTCTGTTGCTGCTGCTGCTACTGGCGAGGCAGGAGAACATTTTGGCAAAGCTGTATATCTATTTATTTTTTTTAACCTCCCTCCTCCAAACCCTCCTGCTGTACTATATTTTTCTTTTTTAGGATTTTTTTTTGTGTGTTCCTTATCTGAGGTGCTGCTGGGATTGGCCATGTGCTCCAGCTTACTGAGCTCTTCCCATTTATCTGGTGTGGTTCCCAACCTATGATTTAACAGTGGTGAGTGCAGCAGAAAGAGAAAAACAATGTTTGATCTGTTAAAACGTACCTTAAGAGCAAACACATACACATTGATGAAGGTATCAGCTGGGTTCTGCCTACAGTTATGTCAAACAAAGTATGCTAGGAAGTGCCAACTTTCCTTTTGTGCTGTGACACTGAGCACTGCCAAAAGATATTAAAAAGCTTGCGTGAACTAGGTGATGGCAGCTGTAACTATCTAAGTTATTGCCTGGCAGCTGTAATGCTTCTTCAGTGCTGCTGGCTGCTTTTTATATTTGGTTCCCCATTTGTTTGCCCTTATTCTAGCAACCGATACCACCAAAGCAGGCAATCAGTGTGTTACAGCACATGGCCACTTGCTCCTGCAAAATAGGCAGCTTAGTAGTGGCAATTGAAAGACTCTTACGCGGCAGCTGATATAAGTCATATTTCTTTTGGACGAGAACCAACCTGGTGTGTGTGTGTGTGTGTGTGTGTGTGTTTTATGCATGTGTCAGTGTGAAGCCTTAGAAGAGTCGATGGCAAAAGGCAAACGCACACACAGGCACGTACGCACACACACACGCACATGCACACACACAAAAATGCAGCTTTTCGTGTTCTTTCTGTGTTGGCTCCAACCAAGCTAGAACAATATAGCCAGCTCCCAGCCCCTGCCAATCCTACATCTGCTCTCTAAAACCTCCAGCAAATAAGAATTACTGTGGGGTTGTTTAACCAACGCTTACAATATACACACTTTTCATTTTTCCGCCGCTTCTATCCGTACACTGGTGGCAAAGGTTTGAGAGATAATGGAGAACGATATCCACTGGGCACTTGCTTTTCCAGTGCTGTGAGGTGGGCAGCAGCCACCTAGATAGCTCTGTTGGCGAGTTTTGGGACAATATAAAATGTTTTTCATTGTCATGGGCTTTTGGGAAATTGTCTGGGTTTGGCGGGGGGGGCTGCTGCTTTTAGGGTTGTCTTTTTTTTTACAAGGAGAAGGTTTCACATTTTGAGCTCTTATTTTGAATTTCTTCTTTTCTCTTTAGCAATTCCTACAGTTCATGGGTGTAATATTTCTGGGAGGTATGTTTCTTTTTTCACTGTTCTCTTTGTAATTTCTAGCCAATCTGTTTTAGAAAGTGCTGCAATAAGATAATATTTTTGCAGTGTGATCAGCCTCAGAATGATTTCCCCAGCATGAAGAAATGACAGAAGTAGTAGCTGTATCTTGCAGAGGACAAGTCAGAAGATCTCAGTTGAGCTTTTAGATTTTTTCCCTTTACCATTTAGGCTCAGCTGTTACAGCGACCTGAGACAATTGCGTGTTGTCTCACAGTAATAAGACACCATAATAATTCTTTCCACCAAGGAGTCCCAAAGCATTCATGAGTGTTTAATTACCTATTCTATTTCACAGATGAGGATGCCGAAATGCAGAGCAGTTAAGTGATGTGACGAAGGACACCTAGGCATTTGACAATGTAACTTGAAAAAGACACTGCATGTTATTAATCTGTTTCCCATCACGGTGACTGTGCCATGCTTGCTTCATCCGTGTGCCTGCAGAAATCTGCATGGCTTTGGAGCCTCGTCTCTGAATTAGCTTGTTCTTTATCGAGTTACTCCTTCTATATTTGTCACAATATATGGTCGAATTGAGGTTCTAATTTTTTTCTTAAGTGTGCTGAGTTTAAAAATCCCCAGTTACTTATGAATGTCCTCACTTGCCTTACGTATCCTTCAAGAAGAGAAATGCATCAATATTACTGCAGAATATAAAGAGGGGGAGGTTTCCAGAAGGTACTGTAAATGGTATCATTTTGGTAGAACTGGAGGCAAAATTGAGCTCAGCCATAGAAAGCTCACATCTGGCATTATAGACTATGCCAATGCAATGGTCATTGCTAAAAGGGTAGGTTAGCACTAAGAAAAGCCCAAGCTGGCTTTCTGAACTGTTGTGAATTGTCCTCTGTAAGAAGAGATTTCTGGAAACCTGTAGTTCCTTCCTTCTGCTGTGGAAGCTGACCCCGCCACAGCACTGAGGCATGCTGAGCAAGAGGGGTTTTGTTTTGAGATTTTAGAAGGGTTATTCTGCTTAAAATTCCTTCTGGACTAGGTGGGGCCTGCACGTGTGCAATAGTTTCAGGGAGAAAGGCTGGTGCAGCTTGTTGGGAGAAAAGTGTGGTCTCTGAAGCAGACCCTCCTTGGTGAGCCTGCTACCTGGCACTCTTGCACAGGATTTTCACTGCTGAAATCAGCTAGCCCGTTCTCCAAATTGCCTTGTCACTTACTTACTTTTTTCCTTTTCTATCAAAAGAAGCTGTCTATCAAAAGAAGTTTTGTATCAAAAGAGCGGGGAGAACTGCCCATCATTTCCCAGGCATTCCAGCCCTAGGCTCCCAAAGCCCCTCAGGTGCTGGAGATATCCTCTGCCTCTCTGTATGGCTGACTGACCGGAGAAGACAATGTATTTCTCCCTGTTATCACTTTCAAATCATAGATCTGCCCCCTTATGTGTTTTTAAATTTGCTCATCCTGATCAGTGGCCTATTTGTCAAACCTTGTCTGGAAAGTTTTTAAGGTAATAGCCTTCGTTATTTTCACAGTTATTTTCTATAAGGTCATTGAACATCTGAACATCATTTTCACTATTTACCAGTTTTCACTATTCATCAATATTCACTATTTATTATTTTATGCTAATAAATGCAAAAAAAAATTACTTAGAACTTTTGTGTCACCAAGTTTCTTCTCAAATGAAACAATTGAATATATAAATGCTTCCTTCTAAGACCCATACCACGTTAGCCCCAATGGCTCGTGTTTTTTCCCTTGTGGAGGATGATTTGAACTGCCCTTTCCCTCAAGAAATGCATGTGTGCTTGCATGCGCGCGCGTGTGTGTAATGGAAACGCTGACAGACCCTTAACTAGAACAGCATGAAAGGCGCCACTAAAATAACAGTGGAACAGATGCTGTCACCACTGCCCCTGGTGGGGAAAGAAGATGAAACAGAAGGGCATTAGAGTTGGTAGATGGCAAATTAATCCTATTGTACTAGCAGCTGCAACCATCGAGATGCGAGCATTCGTGCTCGGACACTTCCAGTGCACCAAGCTCTACTAGGGCTGGCTGGAAAGGATGAGGCAAGGAAAGGTCACGAGAGCTGTTTTCCTTGGAATAGCAATAATAAAAAATGTTAGTGTGTGGGTTGTCGGCTATGACTGGGCTCTTTTTACTGAGGCAACCAAATGGGAGATCTTTCTTGTTTTGTTCTTCTTCTTTATTCTCTCAGTATTTCTCAAATGCTGAAGTACAGTCCTAATGTAAGAATAATGTTGTTTTCTTTCTTTCTTTTTTTTTTTTTTTTTCCAAGCTTGCAATGCCCAGATTTTGATTTTAGACAATGGGTAAAGAAAGCTCAGATCTCTTTCTTATGCATATATTAGAAGGAAAAAAAAAATCAGTATTATTTTTAAACAATGAGCAAGCAAGTTATAATTATCATTCCCAAGAATACAATATGGCTGATTTTGTGGGAATATTTCAGAAATTGAAATTCAGAAAGATAAGTACCCTAAAATGGTTAGATTAAAAAAAAAGAAAAAAAAAAGAAAAAGCAGTCCTTATTAGAAAAGGTTGTACCCATCACAAGTCATCTAAGTACCTCATTTCTGACAGCTGGGAAATACTTTTATTACTGAAATTGCCTGGAAAGGTTTTCAATAATTCTTTATAAAATTGCATTCGTCTCTGCCAGAACACATAGCAACTAATCAAAGTCTCAAAATTCAAGTCTATGGGATTTTTTTAAGTTCATTTCAGTGGGATCAGGGCTTGGCACAGAATGGCAGAACCGCTGGGCAGAATACTTTGATCTGGAACAAAGTCGCTCATCTCAGTGCAGACTGAACCTGCTGGAGTCTGCGCTATGCAAAGACCTTGCAGCTCCCTGCTTAGCTCCTGCCCAGTTAGGCTTCTTAAGATGACTAATTAATACAGAAAAGGATTTCTGTGGAATGCAGCAGATCTGTCCAATATAGGATCAGGTGCTGCCTCCCTTGGCAAATCCCTCCTGGTTAGTAATCTCATCCTGTATGTTGACTTTTTAATAAGGAGCTGCTTTCATTGTCAAGTCACTTCTGCTCAAAGCTGCAAGAAAAAGTAATTAAATTTGTCAGAATTCACACTTACGACCCATATTGCAGGCTGTCTCATGTCATTGGGACCTGGTCGTATTTTTTTATCAGGAGCTGGTTGACTTCCACCCAGTATCTCCAGCAGCATTAGGATTTCTTGAGCTCTGCATGTCTTGGGCTGAGTGAGAGGATCTGCCCAATGTGGGCTCTGTGCTCTGCAGCACAGCTGGCTGTGCACACCCTATACATTAACATGTAGCTGTGAGAGCATTTGACATTTATATGTAGCTGGCATTCGCTGCGCTGCCTTGCAGCCATCTGGTTCCTGGAGCAACTCATAAACCGATCCTGAATCATGCAGCCAGCAGCCTGCAAGCAGATAGAGCTGTAGGGCTTGACAGAGCATCTATCACACGGCTGTGGCAGCTGACACGCTGGGATGAGTAGCTAGATGGCAGAGATACAAATGATCTGCATTTTCCCAAACTTTGCAAACATTATGGCAGAGATTTTAAATGAGAACTTTACCTCCAGCTTGTGCATGAGAAGAAAATTTAAAATTGCATTGATAACCCACACCAATACTGCTGTGGCTGGCACAGCTAAAGTGATATAACAGGCAGTGACGCACTGCTGTCCCTGGCCCCAGCACCCAGGAAGGGAGCAGAGGGGTGGCAAGCCAGGACACTCTGAGGTTGCTACTAGACAGAGAAAAGTTTAGCCAGAATACTCTTGTTGCAAAAACTATTCCCTTAATCACCAACTTTTTTACTGCATGTGTTAACTGATGCAGTGAAAGAGAGCTTCCTAGGAAATGAGCGCTCTTGAAAGAAAGCAAGGTGAGTGCAGATGTGATTCCTCTGCCCAGGGCTGTTTCAGAATGATGCTGGCTCCCAGGCTGTTCCCCTCACCCTGCTCTTGATTTCCCTTGCTTGTCCACTCCTTTTTATTTTCACTTCCTAAATCCCTGGCACTCACCTCATTGGTCTTGAGTCCTTAGATCACAAAAGTAAATAGATCACTTTTCTTAATAACTATGAGAACTGAAAAATACAGGAAATCCAGGTTATTACAATCGAAGAGCTTTTATTTGAACATTATGCAATACCATTTTTAAAGAGAATCTTGCCCTGTAATTAGATTCCCATAACTCATCTTATAAATGGTCCCTCCGCTTTCTAAATTAAACACTATTTTTTTCTATAATTTGATACTATTAGAATACTGCAGCTGTTTGGGCCAAGGTTTCATCAGAAGAATCTCTTTTCATTTTCATCTTCCACAAATGCTATACAAACACACATACTTCTCTAGAAAAAAAAAATGATGTTACCATTATAAAATTCAGCAAATAATAGCAGCAGTCATTGGAGGGCACCTGTGTGATGTTCTTACCTGGCTATATGTTGCAGATATGCATTCCCCCTCCTTTGCCGGGCCACAGTCAAAATGATTTACAAGCATTTATAATATTCAGCTCACATTGAAGTCAATGAGAATCAGATTAGAACCTGACTGCAGCTTAAAAAAAAAAAAGGAACAGTAAGTCCTTAAGATGATTGGAAACACTTGCTTTTCAATTCCTGATCCTTTTTGCCTTTCCATTTTCTCATTCATCGGTATGTTGGGAAACAGAGAGCCTTTTCTGGCTTCAGCTTTCAAATTTTGCTACCTTAACAGATAGCTCAAAGCTTCCATTAAAGCTCCTTGTCTTCTCTCCTGTTGTTGACTTTCTCCCTGACATAGCTACAACATTTACATCAGGACTGCTATTACCCTCTGAAGTACCTTCAAAAATGCTTTATTTGGTCCATATTGCTTTTCCAAATCTTGAAGATGCATATGTGTGTGGATCAGGGGAAAACTGTATGGGAGAAAGGCTGCCTCAGTCAAAGGATATTTAGATGTTGAGTTCTTTGCCTCTTAATTTTATTTCAAAGTAGTTACTGATTACATAAATTCTTCCAACGCAGCAAAAAAT
>JAVCKT010028485.1:0-21119 GCA_032273925.1 Rhynchotus rufescens
GTTGTGGCTATTTTTCAAATCTGTGCAGTTCCCTTGGAGAAATGCAGTGCTTTAACTTAGCAGCTATTCTCTTCCTCTGGCCTGCTGTGAGGCCTTTATCATAATACTCATCATATGCTGGCAGCCACAATCTCATGCTCCCAAGAATGGCCCCATAGAAAAGCTAAGATGAATCTTCAGATGGCTCCTTAAATTTATTCCTTCCCTCTCTTGCTATTGTAAGTAAAGCAATAAGCTTTTCTTTTTCCTGATACCACCTTCTTCAATCCTGTTGGAAAGCATGAAGACAAAGGATGGAGAAAGCTTTGCAGTGACGGCTTTTTAACACTGAATAATCTACTGCGGTGCATGTTAATAGATGGCGCTACGTTTGATTAACTAATTTTGCAACTGAATATCTAAGTAAATTATATTTGCTGATTGTTTCCAACAATTCTTTCTCTGTAATTTCCTCTTTGCATACTTATATGCTGATTGTTGCAGCTGACAATAACAATTCATAAAGAACCATGGGGTGTATATTCCATAGTAAATATATGTGGTATCACTGTACACAGAAAAGTCACTTCACTGCCTCCTTTCCTATTTAAAGGTATCATCATACTTTAAGGATTTTTTATTTTTTAATGTCAAAGTCACAGAGCAGTAATTCCCAATGTCATTTTATGGCTGGTTTTGAAAGACAGGCAGGTACTTAGTAAGTCAGCATGCCTTTAAGGGGTTTTTGAAGTGTGCAAAGTCAGACATATATATAGTTTAATTGCAAATAAAAAACTAATTGGATGACGTATGAACAAAAAGTCCTACATTCCTGATAACACTTTTGCAGACTAATAAAGGATCGGTCCTGAGAAGTTAAGTTTTTTCTTTTTTTTTTTTCTTTTTTAATGAAAGTCAAATATTTTCCTTTAAACTGAAATATTACCAGATCATATATTGATGCAGAAATTTCTATGCTGTCTCCCACAATGATCAGAAAGTACAGCATTCTTCCCAAGAGGCTGCAGTCTTAACTTGTACTATGTACTCATCATCTACAGAACACTACATACTAAAGTAATCTTCCAGTTACGGTATTTGGTCTCCTTTCTTCTCACTCCCTCTGTCTCCAGCCTTTTACTACTTTTACCATTTAGCATCTTCTGGTGTCTTGCCCAGACACAGTTTCCATGTTTGTCTATCAATGTTTTTCCTTTTTTCCTTTCTTCTTTTACATTTCTCTTTAAAACTCAGATTCATTCCCTTTAGCATACTATTATCTGACTTTAATGCTGGCAAGGGCTACATTAGTTTCCTCTCCACCCACTCATACACACAGTGTCAGGTAACTCTCTCTGAAACCCCATAGCCATTTTTAAAGAGCAGCTGGTGACCTCCAACACTGGGCAACAGTGGGTACTAGAGAGGGGAGAAGAAGGAAGAGCACTCCTGGAGCATTACCTCTGAGCTGGAGAAAAGGGAAAGGTAAATTACTGTTTCACTTACCGGTTTCTATTGCTGGATATCCAGTCAGAGATTAATGTTGCAGCCTGCTGGTGACAGTGTTTGTTACCAAAGCTGCAGGCCAACATGATGACTTCACGACGCAATTCTCTGCACAAATTGAAGACAGCAAAAAGGCTGCATTAGTAAATGCATTTGATTCTTTACAAAAGGCATTTCTTAGAAGATAATGGGAGCAGCTGATAACATATATCACAGATAATCCATCTATACAGATTTCAATGTCAACTAAGTGCTTTCAGCTGCTGCAACATCTGAAAACAAGTCACGGGCCAAAATCAGCCCTCATTTACAGTTATGCTGACTTCCTGACTTCTATTTCACATGCGTCCAAGTTCTTAAATATTTAGTGCAGTCAAGTATTAAATTAAGGCTTAACGAATCATTTCTTGTTTGTAAACTCAAAGGAATCTTTTTTCAGAGCATTGTGCTGCTCTCCATAATATCCAGTAAGCAAAAACAAAAGAAAGATAGAGCTCAAACAGTATCACAGGGGAATATAAGAATATAACAGTACTCATGTTGGTAGGGGGCTGAATTTTAGAAGAGTGCTTTATTATAACTATATCATGCAAAAAAAAAAAAAAAGAAAAAAATAGGAAATATAGCAATATCACAGTACTCATGTTGGTAGGATGCTTGAACAAGAGACTTGTTTAAATTATTCGTTGGCCATCCAAGCTTCAGATACATTGATGCAACTTGCCTTAAAATATACTCCTGGGGGGGGAAAATATATTCAGTGTTATTACTGATTTTTTATTTTTTACTCCAAGTTGAAATACTATTGACTACTGAGTTTTTCCTTTTTCCCTTCCCCTGAAATAGTGTCACATTTTCCAAAAGTTTGGATTCTCAATTAATACATGTCCATACGCAATCCTCCTTGATCTCTATAATGAGAAGTAATCTGTAGAACAGCTACTGGATTTGTAACATTGTGTTAGCCATTTTTTTTGTATGAAATACACCAATTAAAAAAGAGATCCTTAAGGACTATTTTGAACTCATTACACACAGTTGAAAACTTGCTAGAGTGTCAATAGGTTAATGTCTACCCTATGGTCAATCTCAAATACACTGTGCATGTTCATTGGTAAAAGAATATTGTTTTAATATCCACAGTAATGGCAAAAATGTTACAGAAGTGCAGACAATTGATTTCAGAATACTTAATAATGTGTGCTGCAAATGAGATTTGGATATGTCATGATACTATATTTCAAGTATAGGTTCTTTGTATGCTTAAAAAACAAAATAAGCACAAGATGCTTTTTAGATTACTTTTACTTTTTACATAGTAGACATATTTAAATACTCTGCTGGTTGTGCTAAAAACAGTGACAGTTGTTTTACTCACAATATTCTGCCAGAAGAATTCACATATTTGAAAAAGAGAACTGAAATATAAATGACTGCACAGAAGAACATCTATTTTATTGTTATGGTGCATGAGCAAGTGTATGATGAGATAAAGAGATTCATAGGGCATAACTTTCCATAGCAGATATGGTATTCTGTGACTAAAAGGACTTTTTATTTCCTCTACTATCACCTCTGCTTTCAAATCTCTCACTGGTTGTGATAAAACACAATCCAGTAGTGAATTTTACTGTTTTTATTTATTAAAATAGCATTTTCTTTACACAGCCATGTTTAAAATGGGAAACAGCAGTGGCAGACTCATATGATTTTTTCATAAGAATTTTAATGACAGACTAAAAACACAAATTATTTCAATGTCATTTTATATTATGGTTGGCTGGTTTGCACGTATACCTAAATTGTAAGTTCATAAAGAAATACTTTAAATATGTCACTATTAATCCATAAAATATATGCTCCAAAAATAATTTTCTATGCTAGCAGGTAGCTCTGTATGTGTATATATGCATACATAATTATATACACACATGCAGCCAGTCACAAAGCAGTCTAGATTTCTGCTTTGTGACAAGTGCATGTCTATGTACACATGTCCACACACAAATGTATTTTTAAGAACTGTAAGTATTGCAGTCTTCAGAAAATTTCTTCATTTAAACAGCTGTATAAAATTCTATACAGTATTTTGACCATTCGACATGTGCCAACTACCTAAAACTCACTTTATATATATTTTCACTCTTGGCAAGTAAATCCTATGTCTTTTGTCCAACGTAGGTGCTTTTTGTTTTTTGTTGTTGTTTTTGTTTTTAGGGCTTTCTGTTTTAGATGTCAGGTAAAATGTCAAAATATTTGCCATGTGTATCTTAATTATCCCCTGCTAGCTGCTGCTGCTGCTGCTGTCCCTTCAGACCCAATTATGAATGGGCTTTTGATTCAATGGTGAACTAATCCGTGTTACTTACGGCAAGTATGTTGAATTTTTTTTATTTTTTGGTTAGAAATAATAACTAGAAATTTCTAATTCCTTCTATGCCTGCATTTGGTGTCCTTGTTGACAGGGGGCCTCAGTCTAAACAGAGCAATTGGGTTCCTCAAAACAGAAAATTTGGTAACGGATTATTTTTGCTGTTTTAAGTTCAATAGTTTATTTGTCATAATATTTTATAGGGGGAATAGCTACCTTTCCTTTTACTAATAATATATGCCTCAAACAACAGTTAGCACTATTCAAATGCAAATGAATCAAAGCTTGAAGAAAAGCTATGTTTAAATACAGAATAATTAGAAAGAAAGTTAATATCTTTAGGTCAGCAACAGTACCTAACAACGGAGACAGTTCATCTCTTGCCAATGAAAGAAAGAAAAACAAGCACACAAGAGAGAAAGAAAAGGGAGACAGAATATATATCTCTTACATTGAAGATGTTGTAGTTTTCCGTGCGGTCCAGCAATTTGTCTAGAGGATAAAGAGCGCGGCTGGCAGCATGCCAAGGCAGAAAATCCTTCTCTTCAGAAAGATATCTGATGACTTCCAAAGGAATGTTCTGAGGCAAATAACCGGCTCTGCACCAAAGAAGACGTTAGCATTAATTAGAATTTGCAGAAGATACAAGATGATGCAAAAATGACTTCTTTATTTCCAAATGAAAATAGAAGGCAGAAGGCATGATAAACTAATCACATTGTTAATGTCATAAAGGCCCACCTTACAAAAATTGAAGCAGTCTCCTGCAACAGGCACACACATGTAAATACACATACTAGAACGAAGAAAGCTGTGAATCTACATGGGAGAAAGCTACACAGGGTATCCTTATTTTTCATAGATTCTAGCAATTATATAAAAAATTAGCTACAATGCATTAACTGATTTCATATAAAAGGCAAAAAGGGAGGAATGGAGGCACAGAACATTTCTACTGGTGAAGAAGCAGCTTTTGGTTTCACTGTTCTCCTCACTCCTTTCCCTCTCCTTCAGAACTGCCTTGTTTTGTATCCTTTGTGAGCCATTTTGGAATGAGTTATTCTATTAAACTGAAATAGAATACAATAGCAATGCTTAGGTTAAGGAAGCTTCAGCACTTTCCATATAAACTCTATTTTTTCAAGGGTTTAAAAAAATCAATCACTTAAAGTTTTGCCCCATTCTTTCACTGGCATAAAAGACATCTTCTTGCAAGGCAAAGAGTTTAGCAAGGTTTCAAGAAGGCTGTTTAAATGAATAGCTTTACAAGTAAAGTACAATACAGATTCGAGCATTTGAAAGCTGCTTTTTAAAATTCAGTCCTGGAAACATAAAGCTTTAGGATTTGTAGTCATCTTCTTTTTCAGAATAGCATTATTTCTTAACTATCCAGACCACAGAAACAAAGCTTAACCCTGTGGGTGCAAATTTTCTAGTAAAACACATTCTTCTCCTGATGCATGAGTATAACTCCCATGAGAGATCTGCACCTGCTTAAAGTGGAGATAACCATTTTGTTTTTATTAAACATTAAGTCAGAAGTTGGATTCCACAAGCATCAATTTAACGGAGGCTACAGTCTGATATATCCTCATAGACTACCTTTTCTCTTCATTGAATGTAAATGTTTTCTTTAAATTCCATCACTGTCCAGGGAAAAACATGCACACACAAATTAAGCAAAGAAAATTGATTATTATGGAAATGAACCAGGACATATACTTAGAGATAAATTCTGATTTCGACTGTAACAGCATAAATTAAAAGCTACTAAAATCTTTGGAGTACTGTTCTTTCTGGTACAGTCCACAGTCGGTTTCCTTGTCAGCAGCATCACATCAATGCAAGTCATTGAACTTCACATTCTCTCCTAGAAGAATTCCACCCTGTTCTTTACTGTTCCCAGGAAAAAAATGAGTTCGTGTACCCATCTTCAGAAGGCTCTAGCCACTCATGTCCTTAGAACAACCCCCTCTCCAGCCTGCTTCAGGGCTCCTTCGTCTCTGCTCCTTTTGCAGCACATGCTCAAGCAAGAAAAACAAGAACACTTGGGAAGTGAACAGTTCACTGAGTCACTCAAGAACTGAACAGATGTGAAATTCAAATGACGCTCCTGGAGCAGGACAGAAAAGAAAATGCAATGCATCTGAAGACAGATAAAATAAGGTAACTAGAAAATACTTCATTTTTGTAGATCTTTCTTATTACAGAAGCAGCAGAATAACCCCAAAGTATGTTCTTGGTTGCAATACTTTTTAAAGATGCAGAACCAGAAGAAGACTCTGAGCATTGCAGAGTTAAACATCTTGGAGATAATGTTAGCAAAGAGTTAAACTTGCTTGAAGTTGCATAAGCATAAATGGTTCCTAAATGGGGTTTGTGATTATTGTTACTGATAATTTGATTGACATAAGAAAGTGTGCACAAGGAACAAGAGTAATGGCTGTGGAAAATGTGCCACTTAAGGAATAAACAGATGAACGGTTATTATAGCTGTACTAATGGACATTTAAGATCATGCTCCTGAAATTAAGTCTCCCTATCCTAAGTACAAAAGAAATCATCACTGCAAAACAAACATATTATTTCTTTTTAAGATTAACTTCTCTAGAAAGAATCATAAAAAGTTAATTCAAAGAGGTGTTACTTATTCATGGACTTTCTGCCTTCCTAATCTGTTTCAAAATTGTGATTTGCTGATGATGCTCCTCATCCTCTTCACAATGGAAATTGTTGTTCGCATCACCTTACTGCTGATAGCTTGCAAATTATTTAACCCTCTAATTCTTCCTGTCTCTCCCCTTATCCCCCACTTTTCCTTGTGCTTCCTCACAGCTATATTCCTTCTCACATAAAAATAACACAACAAAGACTAAGCTTTTCCTGTTTCCTCCCAAACTTCCTCTACTTTATGGGTCTTATCCTTGAAGAGCTTAGACACAGTATCATCAAAATCAGCTTTCCAGATACAGAGAATCAATCTCAAGAGCAAAGTTTGGATGAGGGCAAGACCTTACGGATCACATTATTACATAAGTACCGTCACACTCAGCACCTCAGGTTTTGAAGGAAAGTTGCTATTTCTGCTGAGCTCAATGTCAGGCTCTGTGTCAGCATATGCTGGGCAAGTGTGCTTTAAGTACAACTAGTAGGCTTGGTTTCTGAGATAAAATGAGCAGAGACATATCTCAAATCTGCCTATGATGGCACATAACATAGGAGTATTTCCCTGCAGAAAACAGAAATTTTTCTGGAGTTTTCACTTAACATTATTCTTTATGTTCTATAAAATTTTATTCTATGAATGCCTACAGAAAGCTATTATAGTCCTATTCTTTCAAACTCAGTCACTAATCTGTGTTTATGGACCTGCTTTTCCAAAATCACTACCATCTGCCAAATGATATGCCATTAAATAGCTTCCATCAAGAGCTGGGGATAAATAAATTCATTGTTTTACTTTTTTTGTGTGTGTAAAATGTGATATATAAAATATATTATAAAATATTAAATGTATATATGAAAGTTCAAAAAGTCTGAGGAAGATTTACATTCATAAAAGAAGGAAAGAGTTGTTAATGGTATAAATGTATCTTCATCAAACACACTACCTGGTTTGTTGAGTTTATTTATAAGAGTATTTTTTCAATTTATTGCTATGAGTGATTTCAGAAATCCCCTTCCCCAGAAAATACTGAATCCAGCAAGATATACTGGCTCACTCAAACAGCAATTTCTAAAGACCTTGTAAGGTTCTCTTGCTCTGCCCTTCAAGAACTAGGACCTCATCTACAAAAGCAGAATTTTGCCTGTAACAGAGTAAGTCAAAGACTCAGTAGTTCCACGGGACCTGTGGCAAGCATACACCATCAAGCTGCCTGAGAACTTCTAATCAAATCCACTCAGTCCATTTACGGAGCAGGAAAACACCCAAGGTGAGGAAAGAAGGCAGAATAAGGAATTCGGAATGGGTCTGTTCTTAATATCTCTGTAAATTCTGATGACACAACAAAAAGCAGTAGAAGTGTTAAACAGAAATATTTAACAATTATAATTACAATAATAATAAAAGGAGCAGTGATAACTTCCATATTAATGGAAAAAATGCAAAATTCCCCTGTGATATAATTTCCTGGTAAAGGTATTGAAAGCTATAACGGATACTACAGAATGTAATGTATGTTCTGTGCATACTCTACATTTGTCAGTGATTTATCACTGTCTTTTCCAACAATGTCACCGGAAGTTCAGTGACAGAAATCTCTGTTTCTCATCTGTCTTTTTAGCCATCAATCATATTGTAATTCCTGAAGTCCAGCAAAGGTAACATCAGATCATTCCTGTCAAAGTCCAAGTGGACTTCTGCAGCGCAGTCATCTAGGAAGAAAATTGAAATAATGTCTGTCACTCAGGGAATAAACAACTCTGTGCTATATTGAAACCAGCTAATAAATATAAACATACCAGAAACGCTGCAATGTCCACTCTGAGGACTAGTCCCACTGTTTCTGCAGAAATGCCTCTAGCAGCCACTTGAGGATATCAACACTTATTTATCTACAACCAAAAAGATTCCTGCCGAGGAATCTGGGATAATTATGGCAAGTACATAGCATAAAAATTAGTCTAACCAACCACTCCTGATTCAAAACCAGTGCTTAAGTGCAAATTAATATTCAGGTTAAACATTCCTCAAATACAGGTTAAGCAGTTCATAAATTTTCATATGGAGTCTAGAATGAAAAGTCTGGAAGGGACCTTAAGAACTCACCTAGTCTCTATCCTAATCTATCCTGTCCAAGACATATTCATACAAATGTCATCTTGATAGAAATTTGCTTTATTTTTAATAGGCCTCCAGTAATAGAGATCCTAAAATTTTGGTGCTCCTCTTTTCAGAGGCTTGATAATAAGAATATTCTAATTTTTGTCTTTCACCCAGTATTTGCAGAAGATTGCTGGCAGATCCCTGTGCATGTCCTAAAATGAAATGAAATGTTATTCATATAACTTCAGCATAGCTAGAAAAGAAAAGGCAGGGCTGCCTCTTTATTGTATTCTGGATTAGACATTTTTGTTTGGCATCACTGATCACATAAAAGGGAGTTCAAATTTAGAAAAGAGCTTCTGTAAATCCTTTCTAATGCAGCCATACCAATACTCAGTCATTAGAAAAACAGAACTGTAAAAAACAAAATTTATCCAACAGAATCATATTTGAGTCCCTCTTTTTTTTTTTTTTTTATCAGTTTTATGTAATTCTCTTTATCTATCGGTTTATCAGCATGTCAACCATTTTGCCAACCACTCTTTCTTTGTGCTAGGTGAACTTCATTGCGTGACAGAAACACAGTACAAAATTAAGTTCTTATCATCTGTGTTGCTGACCCTCACGATTACCTACAGAGCTGGAGAAGAGGAATACAGATTAGCAGAGAGATTTGATATAGTTATTAGACAAATTTTGCAGAAGCAAACATCCTAGATCAGCAGGTTTTTCAAGCCTAAAGAGCCTGCTGTCAACTACGGTGAAAAGGTGATACTGCATTTTAACAAGAGCAGAGGTAAATAAAGACCTCTCAGAAGTAATATACTCGTGGCCTTATGACATTGTACAATATCATGAGCACCAACTCGGTAACACACCACAACCCTGCTTATACTGAAGAAATTACTAGGGTGGAAGTTGCTCACTGCTTGAAAGAGGCAATGAGTAGGATGAGTAAGTACTGCACACTGCAATAAAATATCCTTCACAAAGAATTCCCACTAAAAACCTCATACTGGTCAAAATTAATCTTTAAATTACATGAGCTTTTAATGAGTCATATAAAAGCAAGAGATCTAGATTTTACTATGAAAAATCAGTGTGTATTCAGCTGCATTCTGACCTTGATTTGTTCTTTACACCAAGCCACTGAACTTATGGACAGATCCCAGAACATTCATTTCCCCCTTAGGGACAAAGTACCAAATGGTAGTGTAATTGCCAAAGGAAAATTATTACTCTGTTCTGAATTATTTCTACCATAAATCCAGAACCAGTCAAACAGACTCAGTCACAAAAATGACAGGGTTGCCATACAGTGATGTGAGTCCCACATACAAGTGCACCATAAATTCCTTACACCCACAACCCAACAAAGTCACTTTAAGTCATGTGTTTAAATCAAAATCAGAAAATCCAAGCTGGCTGACATTGTTGAAACGATGGAAATAAGTGATTTATTTGTCACTAGTTTAAGATTCAGCCTCCATCATCTGTTTCATGAGAGATGTGTAAAGCATGACTAGAGTTTTGTTTGAATAATTTTGGAAAGAAAAATCCTGTCTCTTTAAAATATAGATGTGTGACCCAGCTTAATTTCAATTCCATGTGCATGAGCATATATGAAACATTAGACTATGCCCATTAATCTATAACAGGATGGTCTAAAATAAGTTAGGATTCTTATTTATTGAGTCTCTTTTACCTTTAAAGTCAATAGCGTGGATTAGAATAAATTCCAATAAAACTTCCTGTTACTGTACATGTAAGTTTAATTGCATTTGTCTTTTTCTAACACAATCTATTTCTTCCGAGCATTAAAGACTGGTACCCTTACTGATGTATTCAGGGAATGTTCTCCCACAGTGCTCCAGCAGGAGTTCTGTGGCAGCTGGGTAGAAACAGGTATGTTGAACCCTGACAAGGAAAAACATTTTGAGCAAGGCAACCCATGCAGTAGGAATACAAACTCCTGCAGTCACAGCCATCGCATTCAACTCCTGCAAACCTGAGTAGCCAAAGATTAAAAACTTAAGAGTGCCTGACATCCATGTTCAGGAAGGGAAGCTGGAGAAAGGATGTTTTCTCAAAGAACACTAATGGGCAACCTGTAAAAAAGGCCCTGTGATCTTGAGCATGAAAGAATGATCTACCTCATCTTCCACTCCCAGGTTTGGGCTGTCTTAACTACAAATAAGAATTCGGTTTTTCTAAGGCAGCAAAAATGACTTAATGTAGGTATTATCATTTATACCAACTGTGGACTGCCATGTGATCAGAGTACAGGAATGCACATTATTCTCTGATGAGCAGAACAGTACCAACTGACTCATAAGCTAAAAGCAAAAATATAATCTATATTCAATTTCTCCAACATCAAAGTATTCGGAGAGTATGGCAGTTATAAGTGAGGCAGGCTTATTATTATGTTTTCTTACACTGCAAAACATTTGAGGACTCTTTAAGTGATGTTCAGCTCCATACAAGAGCATCTGAAGCATCCTACATGAGGTAGTTCAAATTCATTGCAATTATCACAGTATCACGTGGCTTAAATTATCTTGCCACACAAGCAAAGGCTAAGGTTAGTTTAAATTAATCACCCTTGCTGAAAACCATTAAAAATCTTTAAAAAATCCACACTTGTAAAAAATGTAACAAAAAAATCCCCTCAAACTGGAGTTCAGTATTTCTTCTTTCTTCTTCTTCTTCACATGAAGAAAATGGAATTGAAAAGGAGGAGTGTAAGATGAAAAGGAATCATCTTGCTGCTGAAAATTAAGGCTATGCAGTAAGTTAGGTAATGTCATGTTTTTCATTATCACAAAAGCCTTTTTTCTGAGAAGTATGTTACTCATAAATTTAAATTAACCGAAGAAATGTAAATTAACTGAAGAAATTTGAGGGTATTCCAGGGGCTAATAGAGGTCAATTTCGATGACTCAGTTATTAAAAGTGTTATTTTCTTTCTATGTGATATTTTGGGAGGGGGAGAATGGAATCACTCTTGTATCCCTCAAATTGTCAATGGGCATATCTGTGAGAACATGTTCAAGCAAATTCAAAACTAGGAATTAGTTTGTTATTATGCACAACACTTTCATCTCTTCCTCTTCTGTTCTATTCTAATGTTCACAATTTGCATATCTACCATCCAGAGTTGAAGTATTTGTTTAAAAACTGGAAACTTTCATACAGAAAGAACAAAAGCTTGATCTTGAAAATACACATTTTCATTTAAATTTTCTATGCCGAATAGCTACAGAATTGGATATTATTTCAGTAAAGACAACTTTCCATAAACATATTTAGCATAACAGAGCTTCTGAGGCTCTCATAACCCCCTCACCTCTTCTCTTATCTCTATTTTACACACAGAAAACTGAGATGCAAACAGGTTATGCAACTTGACCAAGCTACAGACCTAGGAAGTCTACAGCAGAAACAGCACTTGAAGTCTCTCTAGTCCCTGCCCAGTGCTTGATCCCTAACACAGTCCTCCCTATTTATTGTTTAATCTCCAGGTAAAGGAAAATGCACTTCTAGAATACTAAAAACCAAATAGGAAGAAGTCAAACTGGCATGGTGTTGATTTAAAGGTCTAATCTTAAATATAACCAAGCTAAGAGATTTTCCGATTTTATTCCCAGTAAGCCACAGAGATATCCTGACATACATATTCAAAAGAATACACTGTAAAGTCACCAAATGAAGACCAAAGGACTTGAAAGTAAAATTTGCACTTGCAGTTCACCACATGCTGAGAAGGATCAGACCACTTCTGGGTGCCAATCCTGGCTCAGAGCAATTGGAAGAGCTCGAAAAGTAGGATCGTTTCTGAGAAGCCTTGGGTTTAGCCAGCTCAAAGCAGCAGACAAAGCAATCAGCAGCCTAAGGCAGCAGATAGTTTTGTTCCATTGAGAAGACATCAGTTGTTACGGAGCGTTTAGAGAGACATCTTCAGCCTCGTTCCCACAGAAGTTGTTCCAACCTTGGCTCTGGGGCAGCAGGGTCTCCTGCCCTCTGCTCTGCGCTGCCAATACAGAAAAGCAGTGAGGTGCTGGGAGAAGGAAAGGGAGAAATTAAGCTGTTTCTTGTGAGAGGAGAGGTGAGGAAAAGGGCTAAAAAGGGCAGCTGCGAGAAGCAGAAGAGGTTTTCAGATCACAAAAAGACACGAACAACAGTTGTATCTGAGGGATATGGCCTCTGCAGAAAGATACGTGCTGTGATGATGGACAAAGCACCCAAAGTCAAACTCCACAGGCTCTTCCCGCCGCCGTCACTCCAGAGCAGTTCATGGCAGCTGCACTGCAACACGGATGCCTTCATCCCAAGCCAACTTCAAAGACAGCTTGGACTACAGAGGGTCATGACTGTAGCTAACAACAAACAGCTAATAACACTGCTTTTGCTCCCTTGAAATCTCAGTCATTTTTACCAATTCATACTGGCCTTTTGGTACGAACAGAATTGCTGTTCGTAAGAAAAGACTTATTTAAATTCTTCCCCAGCTCTTTGCAGTTTTTCTATTGACTGGGATGCTCTCCTGGATACGGTGCTTCCCTGAAATGTGTAGTACAATTTACTTTATTGCCATTAGTCACCTAATACGATTAGATACACAAATGATATATAAGCAGGGTAGCAGAATGGACTTTTAGCATGCTTACTGTTAAGAATCTTTGATTCTTCTTATATGAACATAAGCAAATGAAAGGCTTAACTCCAAGCAAAGCTGGTGTCAAGGATATGATGTGTTATAGAACGTTAGGACTAACAAGTGGCACGTGGAATGAATGATAACTACCTTAAAATATTTGTGGCTTCTTATTTTCTCTGAAAAGGTGCAGCTACTGTGCCTTATTGAGAGAATATTTATGGCAAGAGAAATAAACAACAGGTCTTGCAGAAACCATTTCCCAAATCAATTGGCTGATGTGTTGAACAGTCACCAAAATCTGTATGAAGGTGAAAGAGCCGCTATGGCACCTACAACAATAATTTAGATGAGGCCTCATTTATTAAAATAGTAAATCTGTATCACTATCAATCAAACATGATGTAAATTATTGATCTAATACTCTCTTAGCTGGTACTCAGAGGCACTAACTAAGGAACCTACTTAACATATCTGTTGTGTTGAACTATCAGCAAACACTCTCAGGAGTAATAATGAAGGCTGGGGTTAAACTGCACAGTTAGATGGATGTTATGTGACTGTTCATGCGTGACCCAAGCAAAGCAAGGCCAACAACTCTAGTTGCGGCTGCTAAAGTTTGAAAAGATTTTGGAGTTCATTAATTGGGCTACTTGAGAAATTTTACCTATGTTAAACACTTCATTTCTCTTAATTCCCAGTGCTAGAATTTTAAGTGGGCCCTCAAAGGTCTTGGCTTTTCATGACATTATGCTGAACAGAACTTTAAGTACAAAGTAAGTCAAGAATAATGTGAAACCAAACACATTAAACATGTTGGAAAACCTCAAAAAGTTTGAGTAAATGAAGCCTTGATCTCTGATGGGGAAGTGCAGTGAAGACAATTTCAGCTCCACAGTTTCATTTTGTTACGCACATATTCCCACCAGGTACTTTAAGAAAATATATTTCCAATTTATCAGTAATAATTTTGGATTTTATGCAAAAGGGCATAAACCAGAAGCTTAGTTACAGTGATCCCTACAGTCAGGAGTTTAATTGCCCAGCAGTTACTTCACTGTTAGTGCTGGTGACACTTTGTTACTCTTTTGACACCAGTTTGGTTCAAGGCAGTTTATGACCACCACTGCAAACATTTTTCTTCTCAGTATCCATAAATCAGATCAATAAAAAAATGAGGAGAAATGTGCTTTTTCAGGCAGCTGAGTGGCCAGATGTTTTTGCCTTAATATTCCACAACTGGGAAATTACTTGAGGAATGGAGAGTTGGTTTCAGTTTGTTGGCATTTTTTCCCTCTAAAGTTATGTATTTTATTCAGATACCAAAGGCCAGGTGAATTAAGTTCTATCAGAAAGGAACTTTCAAAGATGCCCTATGAAGAAGTAAAGTTCCTTAGCTCACAGAGCGTCCTAGAAGTTAGCTTTTGTGGTTGCTCATTTCTGACACAGTTCCTATATTAGCTGAAGTGTACACAGACAGGCTCTCCTGGCCTAAAAAAAATACTGCAGAGAGGTTATAGCTCCCTCTCCCCCGACTTGGTGAAAGGAAATGAACACTGCTCCAATATGGTCAGATTGTTACCTATGTCATCAGAAAGAACAGTCTTCTCAGGTGTACCACATCTTCCATCCACTTCCTCTCACAGAGTCACAGCCAGTCATCCTTTGTATTAGTCCATACTCATACACACACAGTGCAGTATTTTTCCACTGTGCTAGGTTGATTAAGGAGATGACAGAGATGCAGAGTTTCTCTCCTACTCTCCGATGTCCCAGGGAGGCACACAGAATTGAACGATATCCTTGGAGCAGAATAATTATCTAATTTCATGCTATCTCATAATTAAAAAGGAAAGATTCGGTATATCAGTACTATGGCCCAGAATCAAGTTAAGAAAAAAATCCCAAAAAAGTGTTGAGTAATACTGCTGAGAAATAAGCAAAAACTACTGCTAAGTTGAATCTTCGGCCTTGTTAGTGGGTGACCATTGACTGCAGTCTCGATGAATTCCAACCTGTCAATAGGCTTATGATCCCAAAGGGAACTACCAAGAAAACCTGAGCATGCAAAGAACTCCACCACAACCTCTTCAAAGACAGAGCAGAAGACAGAATGTCTGTCAATAGTGAGGCAGTCTGTCAGCATCAAAAACTGATTTCCTAGGCAATTATCACCTTAAGACAGTAGGCTGTCTGTGGAGCAGGCAAGATCAAAGGGACATTAAGCACATACTAGGTTTCATGAGACAAAACAGATGCATTCTTCCAGAACAGGAAGACATAATAACTCTTTAAAAGGAGCGTAAAATAGATATCCGCAGTCACATCTGATTGAACGTTATACTATTAACACTGAATGTCAATTAGACATATTTCTTTGATTTAATATTGGTTTAAATCAACTAGTTTAATGGGAAGAAATTACGATAAAGATTAGAGACCAACAAGAAAAACCAGGGGTGATACAAGACTCTTGACACTGGGAGGGTAATTTATTCTATGTTAAGTGTCTTCGAGGGGTCAGGTGCACATTTTTCTCCATTGTGAATGGACCACAAGGCAACCAGCTCAGATATACCAGTCAACATTTGGCATGTCTAAAACACAGTGAGGGGTATCCTACCTCACATATTATTTAGCTGATCCTCTATCCTGAGGAAATGTTTAGACTGAGAGCTGACAATATTATTCACTCTCTCAAGAAAAGGTAAGATGCTTATTTCCTATAACAGTACTTATTAGAGCTATCTGAATTATGTTCTGCTCAATTTAAGCTTACAAAAGCTATACAGTTCCATTTGCCTTTTCTAATTTTTCTCAGTCCACCTTTAATACAATTTTACTACAATCCACATGGTTGAAATTTGTTTTGAAACTTCATAGCAAACATCCCCCCAAAATAAAATATCTCCAAGAAGAAGGAAAAAGAGTGTCTAGGTTCTGTTCTTTTTCAAGACTTTGATCATTCCTTTCAATAAGCTATGCTACTGCCATGGCCACAGTTCTTTAAAGTCTCAGGACATATGCAAATATTACAGCAGAGAAATGAAATATACATAAAAATCTGAAAAACAAGCTTGTGAAAAGTCAGAGTCAAAGTGTGCAAGATGTAGCTTTCTTTTATTGTTATTACTCAATTCAGCTCTGCTTGATTAATTTTATGGGACAAAAATACACCAAGAAGAAAGAGGAATATATCTATAAATAACATGGACAAAAATATTAGGAAATTAAAGAGCTTAAAATATTCCTTGCCATTATCAATTCATTTACATTGTTTATTTTTGTAAAATCATCATGCTGGAGAGTAAGAGGATAATAAACTTTTTGAAGGAGTGAAATACATATATTCCCCTTGTGCCATTTTTGAGTACCTCTTGCCAGCACTCCAAAATAAATCACAGGAGTAATATCTGGCTTTCTCCAGATCTAAATGTCATTGCATTATCCTAACAATAAGAACCACATTTGTTCCACAAATAAAATGAATTAGTATTAATAACATAAAGAAATTTCATATTAGGACACTGGAGAAATTGAGTCAAATCTCTGCTGTGAAATACATTATCTGTATCAAGTTAAACACCACACTAGAGAGTACTTTGGAAGTTCCTAAGAATGATGGAATATTTTGAAGAAACAAAGTCTTTAGTACAGCAAAAAAAGAAATGCTTATTTTGGAAATTCTTTTCAAAAGGAAAAGAATTGGTTTTTCAAAATTATTTTCAAAAGGAAAACCATAAGTTTAAGATGTTATGTTTGCTTTTACATATTATTTTATCACTACAATAATATATAGGCATTAAAAATAAAAGCATTTATTCTATTTTTCTGCTGTCTTTCAAAATGTGTATTTGTATAGTTGCAGATGACAAGGTACCTGGCTTCAGTGGACGTAGGGACCATAACTGAGGACAGAATTCCTTTAGAAATAGCCAGTCTTCTGAGAAGTCAGGTCTAAACTACACCTATGCCTGGTCAACAAGGTTATTCATCTTTTTTTCACTTCACAGTCAGACACATTTGTGTGTGTTTAATCTTCACATCACACAACATTATAAGGTAAGGAGAAATACACAGTCTGTATTAGGCAAAGACTAAATCAAGCAACCCCAGAGCAAGAAACATCCAAACCATGGTACTACTCAAATAGAAAATGAAGCAGCATGCTGTACTATGGCTCACAGTCAAGACAGAAAAGTTAAGTCTGATGATGGTGCCTTTCTGAACATGGACTTTTTGAGGAAATTGAAAGGGTCTGCGTGGTTTTGACAGCTGTCAGAGCTGGTTTGGGGAACACTGCACTGTCACGTGGAAGCCCTCAACAGAACAGGTACAGCTGCGCTCTACAGCAGCGCTGGTGAACAGTTCCACATGCGCCAGCTGATCACCCTATTCAGTTTTCTAATAGAGCCTTTTATATGTGCTTTAATATTCCCAGAATTTCAGGTGCTCTGCCATCAAGGCCTGCCCCTAATACACTCCTCTTTTAACAAGACATCTTAAAGCACTGTCTCAGTACTGAATTAGAAGAAACCTGTAAGAATGAACTTCAGAAACACCATTTTCAATGCCTAGATTTTCCCTGAAACCAAGTGATTTCAGTGCACATCTGATAGCTTTCAATTCATGGAAAGAGAAGAAAGCAAGCAACAGACTGGTTCTGCGTAAGTTCAAACTACTTTAGTTTTATTTAGTTTATTCAATAAAGAAGCTCTGCGTTGTCACACACAACAAATAAAACGGAACAAGCTGTCATGTTACTGAACATTTATGAGTTCATCTGATAGTCTAGATATTTCAGAATGTTACACAATGTTCTGCGGGCCAGGGAGTGCACAACTCATCGTTCACTGAAGTCTGAAGTAATGAAGTGATGACCTACATTCAAACCTACACTGCTGTCAATGGGAAGAGGCCAAAGGCAAGAATGAAGGGCAGCACAAAAAGAAGAAGCAGGTTCCTCTTCCTCCTCTCCATACCATGCCTTCTTCCTGTCCTTCTCAACCTTAAGGGCTAATCACTAGCTCATGCCATATATTCAGTCTGGTATTGGCAGCAGGAACAGGGTTGTAGGGCACATAACTGTGTTTTACTGCAGCGGTGCTAGAACATCACTGAGCCATAATTTCTGCGTGACATTGTGCCTGAATCTCAAACATCTCTGGTGATCGTTTCAAGTGAAATGTACCTCTGTACTGCCAAGTTGTACAAGCCACTGCTCAAAAATGGCTATAAATATACTAGCAAACAGAACCGACAGTAATATTAGGAATTCTTTTCACACAGCCTTTGACATCACAGTGTTTTACTGACACAACGATCTTGAGGACCTGAGGAATCTAAGTTTGAAAAGTTCCACTGCTTCTTATTTGACATTTTGACTACCAAAGTATTAGATGAGCCAATTCAAACCTGGAAAAGTTCCACTGCTCAATTCATAAAAGTATTATCTAATCTATAAATTATCTAATTTATAAATATATATGTATATATATTAAATATGATCATTATTAAAAATAAAATGATACATAAATTCTAGAACTGCTAAAAAGAACTCTGATTTTCCATTCTACATACGAAGCATTACAGAAAAAAAGTGTCTGCTCTAGCATACTACAAGAGAAAGAAGATACTAGAAAAATCAGATGACAATACAATTTAAGATAAAGATTTCTGAATCATGAAGATGCCTCTCAAATTCTACATACGGGTGATGAAAAAGAGAGAAAAAAAAGAAAAAAAGGGGAGGGTGATATTAAGGAGAGAGAGAACAAAACAAAAAAGCAAAACAAAAAAATTCTTCTTTATAGAAGGAAAGAGATTATTTATTTCCAAAGTGTTAAATTGAACTTGCCATAAAATTGATCAGATCCCTCTACAGTTTGAAATACCCTAAAGCAATTATTGATCAAAAGCAGTGAATGTGCTACAGACCATACTTATGTACCGTACCAAAAAGGAATAAAAGAACTAAACTGTTTTTAAAACATATTTGACTTCAAAATAGACTCAAGCACTGAGTTAATGACTGTGTGAACTGTTGGAGGAAAGTATATGAGGATAGATTATCTTCAGGAAAACATACCTGGCTAGATTGAATGCATCATCGATCAAGCCTGCTCGATTACTGACAGAGATAACCTGTGAGGGGCAGTCAGAAAAATGGAGTCATTTAGGATGATAAAACAGTGAAGCTTCACTTACCAAAGAACACTTCAGGGATGAGAAGATGAGCTTACCTCATGGTTCCTTGTTAGCTGATTAATTAACAGCCTCCAATTTCTAATATCATAATTAACTCTAAAGTAGCCAGTCTGGTTGATGTTTCCCAGCAGCCAACTTGCTTCTTCTAAAGCAGGAATTCTGTGGTGTTCTGGAAAGAAAGAACAAAAGGGCAAGGGGGCTTGGTTTTAAGCTTAAAATTTCAGAAAAAAAAAAAAATTACTTTTCTCCTTCTGTAAAATACACAGGATAGTAAAATTGTACTTAACTGTACTTAGTAAAATAGTAAAAAAAAAGAGACTAACAAAAATATCATTAGTAATGTGCTTTGTTTAGAATTTTCTTTTTCTGCTCTAATATTAAGAGACACTAGCTGGCATTCTTATGGAGACCTTCTATCAGACATGGAGCTTCAAGGTGTCTTTCTTTTTTTCTGGCTAGCTTTAATTATAACAGAGGTACCCATTTAAGTCTGGCACCCTGATTCTAGAAATGTGAAAATAATACTATAATTCTAGTAATTTTAATGAATCTATAGAGAGAAGACTGAAACCTTGATTCAAAAAAACAAAATGTTTCTTAAGTGGTTTTGCACATGGTTGATGAAGCCTTTGTTATTGGATTTTAAGTTAAAGTGTGTCCAGTTATACACCACCTAGCTTCTAAGCACTGAGATGCTCTCCTTCATAACTGGCAATATCAGCTAACATGTTTTTCCTCTTTCCCCTAAGTAATTACATAGAGGTTGAAATCATAAGCTTATTTTGGTATTTGTACAAGCTGCAATTCAGATAGTGCAAAACCATATGCAGGATGCGATTTCAACAACAAAATACCTTGAACTCAAATCACTCTTTCACTAGAGAATGAAGTATCAGGCTTCAATGTCTCTTGAAGAATCCTTCAATTTGCGATATCATTCTGACATAACCAATTGTGAAATGGAATGCTCTAGTTTCTACTTTTTCACTTTTTCTACTGTAATCGAATTAGTCTGTATACTCTTGAAAGAGGGGAACAGCCTTCTCACATTTTAAGAAAAAAAAGCAATATGCAAAATTTGTTTTAAACATAATTACAAGAGGAAACTGATCAGTGGGCTTGAGTTGTCTGAAAGTAATAATGAAAAAAAACATTTACAATATGGTCTTCACAATTCATATATACCATCTATTACCTAAAATATGACAGAAATAGATTTGTTCACAGCCTTTCTTTAAAAAAAAGTATTTTCTTAGGAAATAAAAGATGACTAGATCTACAGATAAACATTATCTATTCCCTTGACTAAATCACCCTAGCAAACAGACTAATAAGCATGAATTTAGGTGCAAACATAAGAGACCAATCCTAAAAATACATAATTATGTGTTTAAATTCATGGAGTTCTGTGAATTCAGATAAAGCTGCAGGATTAAAAGAAGAAGATGAAGAAAAAAAACTCTTCTCAGCTAGATAGTTCAGAGATCATTAAAATCTTAGAAATATTAGTCTAGAAAAAAAGAAAAAAAAAAGAGTTGTTACCTATAGAATTTAATTCTGTTATTATTCTTTGAGGATTTGTCTAACTGACTTCCACCAGCTCAGTTTAATTATTTTATATAAACTGCTGA
>JAVCKT010028486.1:8018-18263 GCA_032273925.1 Rhynchotus rufescens
CTAGAGGCCCCTTCCAACCTCAACCACTCTGTGATTCTGTGAAGTGGAAGATACTCAGATGCTGACTTCTCCAACCGCTACTGCCCTTCCCACAGCTGTGGGTTAGTGTTGGGAGAAGTGGTGCCTGTTCATCTTCTGGGTTGGCTCCCAAAGTGCTGAGTGCAGCGTGGGTCAGTAAAACATCTTGAGTTGGAACACAGATATTCTTGCACCTGCCCGGAGAAGTCCCCCATTTGGTGGCTTCTCATAAGCCACTGCAAATTTAGAATATCCTTTGTGAAAACTCAATGCATAAAAAAATCTGCCACTGGGAAATAATTTTTCTCATACTACCAGGAAATGCAATAGGAATTGCCATGCATACTAATTTTACTGTTTCATGCTCCTGTGTTTCTAGTCCTTACATAAGCTGATAGAAGTAATAATTTAATGAAGAATAAAGTGCTAACACATTCTGAAAGTGTGAGTATGCACGGGAACATGCTGTCGTTAGGCCTTTTTGGTTACAGATTAGAACTGTTTGAAACTGCAATCAGCAGAAATTCATTGGAATGGCACACGAAGAAAGGGTATCTTGAATAAGCAGGAAAAGTGAAATGGCTGATCCAGATGTGGATGCAACTGCCCTGATTTTCAAAGACCTGTATAAAGATGCAGCAGGGCTCCGTAGGGTAAAATACTTCAGCTGAAAATTCTCTTTGCTCTATCGCACACTGGAGATGAATTGGGGTGATTTAGGAGCAAACTGTTCTTGTGAGCAAAAGTTTCTAGTCGCTGTCACTCCTCTTGTGTCAAAGTTGAAGGTTTCGCCTTCTTTCCAGAGTGATAATAAAGTAGACTGTTCCCAGGAGAGTTAGTGTTGGGGCAATGTTGTGAAGGAATTCTGATATTTCACAGTTTTATATGAACACAAAATTGTGAGAGAGGGAATAAATGATAAATATTTGAAAGTGCTGGAAACTTTTTCTTTTTTTGTAGAATAAAATTACCCAAGTTGCTAAGAAAAGGCTTTTTTTACAAGGTAGTATGTGGGTTTAAAATGTAAAATATCTGTCTTGAGCGATGGGAATTGCTGTGGAGTTCTGTTAGTACTGAGAAGGTTTTATTTAGATTTTTCTCGATGAAAAGTTGTATTGGCTTAACTGGATAGATTTTTAAAACCTCTCAAGTTCAGCTGATTATCCCTGCATGTTGGAAGATTGCTGCTCTCCTCTGGGATGCCTCTGTGGGCTTCCAACCTGTTGCAAATGTAAAGTTCAAGTGAAATTGCCACCGTGAAAGGTGAGGTTATTACAAGTGTCTTATGAGCTGCATTTGGGTTTCTAGTGGCTGCTATTACATTTATTTATTTTTTGTTATTTTTTCCCCCAGCCTGAAAGTCCCAGATGTGGTATTTTGAGGGCACTTTGTGCTGTTCTTGTAATGGTTAAATCTATTGATTTAGCTCTAGCTTTCACTTGCATGGCTCAATGCACTATATGACATCTTAGAAGCATTACTCTGATTTTGCTGATAGGAAGATTAAGGCTCAGAAGAAACAATCAACTTGCAAACGGCATCTTATCAATGGTGCAAAGATAAAAGATGGATTTCTCCAGATTTAGTGGTGCAAATAGCCACTTTTAGGCTTGTAGGTAGCTCTGACCCATATCAGTCCTCACCCTTACCTCCCTTATAGATTTGAATGCCATTAGCCAGTGCTACGTTGCTTCTGTATGTGCCTTTAGCTTCTTATATAAGTGTAGTTAAATGGTGCCATTGCTGCTGAGAGTTGTTAGGGGGAGACTTCCAGTGAGACGAGGTATTTTCCCTGTTTGTTTGTGCTAGCATTGCAATGCTGCAAGATAGTTAAGCTTAATTAGAGTTTTGCTGCAAATTTGCAGTCGTGGGGACTGATAACCTATAGGAAGGAGCTTTCAGAGTCTCTTTGACAAAGTGCTTGTGGATGCTTAGTGCATGCAAAGTCCAATTGCATTATTCAGGAAGGATGGGTTTTGGTTTTGGCTATTTTACACCTTTATAGATATTATATATTCTATCTGATTGTTATACAGCCGAGATTTTGATAGTTCTTGACTTTTCCGTACTGACAAAATCAAATTAATCTTAAAATGCCTGTTGGATGTGAAATTTCTCCTGGATAGAGAGTGAATATTCTCTGGTTACCGTTTTGTTTTAGGGTGAATTTGGAGTCTTTGCTTGTGTTTGAAGGAGAAAGCAGGAATGGTGCGGACTAGCAAGTGCTGGCCCGAAGGGAAGAGCCTGTAGTTCTCTTCTAGAACATAATGTTTTGTTACAGCTGAAACCCATCCTAGCTGTGATGTAGTCATCTGCTGTCTTGCACCCAAGGCATCCAGTCTGAACAGCTGAACCTCTTCCTCCTGACAGCCCCAGTCCAGTGTCCACTGCGCTTACATGAAGGTGCAACAGGCCACCCATCTTCTTGAGAGCGCATTCGTGTTCCTGAAATTTATTCCATCATGTTATTAAGACTCATTTACTCATGCAGTGGGATTTGGGGGGATTCTACTCCACAAGCTTCCAGGTTTTAAGAGCTTCCTTTCTGTCGACAGGAAACAGGACATTGAGAACCCCAGTCAGGAGTAAGAGCCAAGAATGAAGCGTGAGACTGAAGGTTTTGTTCATCTCTGGCAGGGTCACAGGTAGATGCTTAGAGGAGAATGGAAGGTGAGAGGACCCCAGGCTCCTGGTTAACATCAGTAATTTCAGTGCAGCAGTTTGTGCTGCTTGTGCAATGGAGAAGGATTCTCCCCTGCAGATGGAGTTAGAGCTGGAGCTTCACTTGGGTACTTTGCAGCATCCTCCAGAGGCTTCTGGGGAAGCACTGGATAAAGTTTTGGAAAAGCCTTGTTTTCTTTAAAAAAACCTATGAAATGTACTCTGATTATTGTGAAAATGTCATGTCTCGGGTTGCTGGTGCCTTGGGGCCTCTACGCTACGGTGTGTTACATGATTTTACGTTTTCCCAACAGAACTGTGGGAAACCCTGCAATGAACATGGACTAGTTCATTTATAAAGCTGCACTGGTGAAATGACTTAAGAAATCACTAAGGTGAGAATTTTGCAGTTTTGTTAGGTAGAAAGTCAGATCACCTGTAGGTTATTTTGGGCCTGTAAATGCATAGTGATGCAAATACTCTTAGTGGTTCTAGAGAAGAAGTGTGCAAAGCTCTGAGCAGTAGATCCAGGCTGGCCCTGCTTTGGGGAAAAGCAGGTTTGAACCAGGTCTCTTCTGACCTGAATTATTTTGTGATTTTTGTAGAAATTGTAGGGGATATAGTTGCTGTGGGAGCTGTATTTTTTTTCACAGGAGAAGGCAAGGAAGAAGACAAAATCCGCTCTGAATCTAGCAAGAATTGTGCAGGAGAAAATTAATAGTGCAGAACTAAAACGTCTGGGATTGGAACTTTGAACAGACACACTTGGCTCTAGAGAGGCTTGTGGAAAGGAATCAACTCTCAATTTACAGCCTATTAGTGGATAGCATAAAATATTTGTTAAAGATCTCATCAGACATGAACAGTAGTGAGATGATAAAGTATATTTAGAGAGCTCTGTCTTGCCACATCTCAATAAAATAGGTGAATTCTTCCCATTGCAAGCTGGTGCTTTGATTAGCAAAGCTGGCAGTAGCAGGTGAAACAGTTCTGGAGAGTGGGAGCTTACAGGCTCGTTACAGCCAACTGTCTTTATGAGGTACGTGGCTTGGTATTTTTTTTTAAGAGTTAATGTGATTCCTGGGCACATTTAAGAAAAAGAGATCAAGCAAATTAAGAATTTTAAAAAAATTGCAACATTGAGAGTGATACTGGAATTGAATTTTGGTTTCTGTGCTTCGAGAGGAATGCTAGTGTCTTTGGAGAGAATTCAAAGGACAGCTGCAGAAATGATCCAGGGACTGGAAAATAAGCCTTGGGATGGGAGGTTTAAAGGAGCTCGGCTTAGCCTATTGAAAAGACAATTGCGAGGGGATTGGGCCTTTCTCTAAAAGGACTTGTGAGATTTGCTGACAAAGGCCTAGCAATATCAACTGAAGTTGGACAAATTCAGTCTTGAAATAGTTTCCTAGTAATGACGGTAATTAGATGCTGGAATGATTTGCAGGGAAAAAAGAAGGAATGAACATTCATCTTAAGTCTTCAAAATAGGCCCAGATTTGCTTTTGGAGAAGATGCATTGATTTTTTTGATTATGGTTCTTTCCTTATACTGGAATTTGTCAGCCTTTGAACATTTCGTGCAGTGATCACTTCACATACATGCATTTCCTGCCAAATCCAAGGCCACGAAACAAAGATTAATTGTGAAGAGAAAGAGTTAACTTGATGATAGACTCCTGCCTTGCATAAGACTTACGAGATGCGAAGGGAACTCTGAAATTTAATGCTTTGTGGCTTGCATCTTTGGAACTCGCTTCTGAAGCAGCGCAGTGTGGGAGAGATGTGTAAGATACAGTTAAGGCTTTCTGAAAGCCTCTCCAGTGAGGCCCTGATGTAACTGTACAGTCACTGTATTCAGATGAGCGCTTCTGGATTCCACTTGCCCACAGCAGGAGTCTGTAAATCTTTTTCATCCTTTTATTTAATATATTTATTTTTGAAACTGCATTTAAAAAAAAATGTACAGTTGCAACGTATTGCAGTTCCTCTGAAAGGCAAAACAAGCACAAGCTGTCTGGCTAGGTTTCATTCTTAAGTTAGTGTAGGGAATGAGCAGCCTTTCTAGTTAACTAAGCTCCATCTGAAAGCTTTCTCATGTCTGAAACCACATTAAATAGTTGGGAAAAGCAGGGATCATAGAGTTACAGAATGCCTAAGGTTGGAAGGTTCTCCTGGCACTTTTGCAGCTGTTTATTGTGCCATTCAAATGGCAGCACTGCAAGAACTCTGCTCCTCCCTTGCTTTGTAAATTCATCTGTGAGAGGGAGTGACTCAGGTCAGTAATTGCCTCACATGATGCTCGTATTGTCTAGTTTGGCTTGTCCGTGGCACCCCTCCCTTGGCAGCTGTTGGGTTCCTGCGTTTTGGGGGTTACGTGTGTTGGGGTGTAGGTGCGGGGAGCTCCCAAACGGCCTTGCAGCAGCGCTCGGAGGCCGCGGCTCGTGCAGCGCCTGCAGGCTCAGCGTGCACGCGGGTCCCTGCGCCCAGGGCGCCGCGCGGGGCTGCGTCACCTCCTGCGGCGAGGCCGCCTTCCCGGCCACCCTCCTGCTCCTGCAAGGAGGCACTCGGCATCGGCAGCGAGGAAGCCGAGAGCAGGAAACGCTTCTGTGCCCCGGGAAAGACAAGGGCGGGTTTTCCCCTTGACCCTATTGGTTTCTCACGTCAATTGAGCTGTTTCTTAAGTGGGAAAGAGGTTGTTTAGCAGCTACAAACTTCCTCAAGGCCGGCGTCTTAGCAGACCTCAGAAATGCATGGGACGCTGCACAATGTGACGCAGAGGCCTCCAGCTCCACCATCTAATGCCACCTCTGCCACTTACTGCGTCCCCTCAGCCTCATCCATGTTAAAGCTGCTCTCGGAAAGTCTACAAGCAGCAGAGGCTGTAAAGGATTAGCAGTAAAGCCCCCTTGCTGATCTTCCCTCTCTGGTGGGGTATCTTTGTCATTGTCCCCCTTCCCCCATTAGGGGCCTGAAGGAGATGGTGACCTGTGTTCCCTCAGGTAGAGAAGGGCTCTCAGTGTTTCCTTCAGCATTGACCATTAAATTTCAAACTAAGATCACTATTGATGTTTCAGAAGGATTTTTTTCAGTGTTGCTTTAATGTGAGCTCTGTAACTAGCACCCTTAGCCAGCCCTTTGAATTCGGTACTCCTGAGTTAACCACTTGCATGTAGCTAAGGTGGTCGAGTAGCTTTCCTTGCTCAGAGAAAAGCTCCCTTCCAAGGTAGAAATTCTGCTTTATCTGCATGTAAGGAGGAATAAATTTTTCCTAAGTTTCTTCTGTATATGCTTGCTGATTGCAGCTTTATGACTGCTGATATGCGTCATCTGCATTTACTTTGAAAATACGTTGAACTTGATTATCTGCTTTTCATTTTATTAATAAAAGTGGGTGAATGAAGAAAGTGAACATGGTTTGTAGCACTGTCTGCCCGACTGAGCTTTGCAGTATATAGAGCCCATATTGGTGGCTTTGCTAGTATTACCTTTCATATATGTGACTTTGAGAACAAGTTGTTGACTGTTTTGCCACAATTTTGTCAGTTTTTGATTTCTTGCATCACAAGAACTCGCTCATATTCCTTCAAGCCTATTTGTCAAGTACATTGTTGATCAATGACTTACTCTGTGACTACTGTGATATTGCTGATGCAACTGGGCGAACCTGCACTGTGCCTGTCAGAGTAAGGGCACGTCCTGCTCCTGGGTGGCTGATACCTGCATTTTGGGATCAGGGCCAAGCTACAAATACATGAGATACAAGTAAGCCAGGAACTGGAACGAACACACGAAAAATCCCATGAACAGAATGATCATTAGGAAGTGGATAGAAGAAGCCTCAGCGTTGGAGGTGAAGAAGAAACTGGGCCTTCGTAGCACAGCAATGACTCTGCTCTCTAATACCCTTTTGTCCCATGGAAAGTTGATCTGCAGGACAAGGGAAGTTTCCTAGGATCCCAGAAGCATCGCCCGTGACCTGGGTATCCCGCAGAGCTCCCAGGAACTGGGAAGGAGCAGGAATCTGGTGTTTCCCACTGAGCTGGTACTGAAAGGAGGCTGTGTTAGGGCAGTCTGAGCTTTAAGGCCCGTCAGAGTGCTGGGAGATTTCAGAAATCTTTCCTGAGCTCCTTATTAACCATGTAAAATTTACTGGATTTTAATGCTTCTCAGTGATTACATAGCTTAGCTAGTAAATGGATTTGAATGCCTCATTCCACGTACAGTGCAGCTTGCAGATGTACATATATATATAAAATACATGTATTTTAGGCTGAGTTTCCGGCTGAAGTGTGTTAAATCTGTGTGTTGGGAGGCAGCACGAGAGCGTTACGCAAGCCGCAGGTCGGGGTGAACTTTCTTCCAGTGCGGGGCAGGGAGCGTTCGCAAGAGCTGCAGCCCAGGGGCAGCAGCGCGGAGCTCCCGCTCGCCACCCCGGGAGCGCAGCCGGGCGCTGCCAGGGCCCTCGCGGGCCGGGGCCATAATCGTGCCCGGTGTTGGGGCACCCGGCCTCGTTTCCCGGCTCCGGCCCGGGCCTGTGCCGGCAGGCAGCGCTTGCAGCGCAAGACGGCGCCGGGAGTGCTCAGCCTCCGTACAGGAGCTCGGTTGCTCCCCTCCGGCAGATCGCCGGGCGGAGCGGCGGCTTTGCAGGGTCTGCTGCCTCTTTCTTGCTTCCACAGTGTCCCTGTTTCTTCCTCCTCACGGGAGCAGTGAGAGGCGACAGTGTGAAATGGAGGATTCCCGAAATCCGGGGGGAGGGGAGGCAGGGAGGCCGGGGGGCCTCGCTGTGTTTGGATTGGCCTGGGAGTGTTTGGATCCAAGATTCTTGGCCGCGTTGCCATCTGCGGAGCCGGTGAATAGTTTTCTCTGGCTCAGCCCCTGTTCCTTCGTGTTGCATCATCTCTGGGAGAAAGGCCAGGCCCGGAGCCCTCGTACAAAGGCTTTCTGAAGCCTCATGAAGCTTGTTCTGTGTGCGCCGCGTCTCCCTCCTTCCTGTCCTCCTAGCCCCAGGATTCCTGAGGCCGCCGCGCTCTCAGAGCCCCGCAGTAAAAGGGCGCTTTATCTCGGCGGCTTCCTGTACACCTGGCTGATGCAACGTCTGCCTTTGAAATCCCTGCTGGAATCTCCTCTGGAGCCGTTTTGTTTGCCCTCTCGGGGAGGGGCCAGGCAGGCAGCCTCCGTCACGTGGCGCTCTTAAATAGATGTATAAAAGATGGCCAGCCAGACTCGCCGAGTATTTAGCGGGATTACCGAGAAATCTTTTCCAATTCGGGGGCGGGAGGCTGCAATCCACTCCTGGCAACTCCTTTGCGGGTAGCCTAGGGCTGGTCACAGCTTCTGGATGCCGCCCGGTGCCAGTAAATTCTGCTGATTCTAGTTCTATATTCAGCGACTTCCCGTGACTCCGTGGACTGTTTGGATTCTCATGGGAACCGTAATTCTCTCGGTTTGGCTGGGATCCTAGTTAGTGCCCTTTCTTGCACTGTTTTCCCTCTGACCTCGCACGGGGTAGAGGGTTTTCTTTGAAATCCCTTCAAAACACAGCTCTAGATTTTAAAGGTTTGTGTGTGTGTGGTGGAGGGGTTGTCTGACAGCCGCCTTAATTTGAGCTCGCCTGCTCAGGAAAGTTTTAACAGTTACACTGAAAATACCCTTCCTGTGAGTGCTGCTGTATTCCCAGGCACCCAAATCCAGAACAAAGAGAACCGCTGGCCTGCTAGAATTAAGCTAGTGTATTTGCATTGATTTCATTGATTTTATATCTTCTTATAACCATAGCTTTTTGCTGGGATAGGCAGTCCTCTTAAATGTGTGACCTCTGTAAATGTGGGACTCTGGACAGTGTGTGGCCCACTTGGCAGTGGAACTTTCCCCTGTTGCCGTCCCTGGTTGTTTGCTCTGCACCGTTGCAAAAACTCGTTCCCGCTAGCAGAGGGTCTGAAGAGAGATGTGTATTTTACCTGCTGCTCCTTGTCCTCGACTGCAGCGATGAGACATGGTGACATTTCCTTCCTGCCAGCTGTTAGGGCAAAGGGATGCGGAGCCAGCTGGGGCACTCGCATCCTCAGCTGCCCCAGCTGGTTTTGCTGGAAGTTTCGTGTCGAGCCCTTAATCTAAATTTTCTGGAACTCACACATTTGCCTGTTCTCCCTCACAATCCCAGGCACGCTGATCAGGAGCACATGTGGTGTGTTCCTCTGGCTGCAGAATATCTTTTCCCTCCTACTGTCCCAAATCAAATATTTGCAGAAGTGAAAGAGCAGATTGCTTTTTCTTCCCCCTCTTTTCCTTTCCGTTTACTTTGGTAATTTTTTGTACAATCATTTCTGGGCTTTCAGATGTGTGATTGTCATTTTTGTCCTGTATCATTGTAGATCTTGCAGGAAAATCTAGAAAACAATATTAGCAAAAATAAAAGTATTTCCTGGGGCCACCCATATTTCATTTTGAAAATAACCTTTTAAAACTTCAGTGCTTAGAGAATCTATCACCTTTTCCAATGACCTGTTATGCTGTGAGATACAGGGAATTAAGTACACGCTATAGTTTTGCTATAGAGGTGGGCCAAGAATTATCTTCCTCTACCTCTTTATTTTATGAGCTGGTTTGAATTTCTCTACTGCTGTCATTATGTATTAAGGTTTGCTTTGCTGACTAACAATGACAAGGTGTTAGCATGCCATGTAGGTGGCTATACTTTCAGCAAACATTTTGCATGTTTGTGAAGTTTGCTTTAGGAGTTTCTCTTTTTATGGCCCTCTCCAATAGCCTTAGGTGGACTTTGATGCAGACTTCCCCATTGCCATGAGCCTTCTACATTTTGAGATTGTTCTTCCCTTAAAACATCTTGATTGCCGGGCTGCTCTGCTGAGCGAGTTGTGTGCTGGGCTGCACAAGGGGGTCTGCTGGTCAGGAATGGGGTTCTCTTTTGTCTGCCTGTCACCTCTGCCTGTTCACCCACCTCGGGATGGTTGCTCACCACGGAGCCTGCTCCGCTGTCTTTGCTTCCTTGTTCTCATTTGGTGCTTGTTCACTCAGGGAATTTATCCTCGTATCCTTGACTCTTCACTCAGTTTCCAATCAGTATGAGCTGTGCTCCCGAGTACGGTTTTGTAACGTAAAATAAAAGTTCTGAGAAAACTCAGGTGAACCCTAACAGGACTTCTCCATCTCCTGAGGATACTGGACTGTAAAAACTAGTTGACTTGTGCTCTGAATTATATTTCTGGAAGCTCAGGCTTATCTACCCTTTCTTTATATGCCATTACATTTAGTTTTTCCTTCTGTTTCTTACCAAATGGCTGAAATCCTTAATAATCCTCAAAGAAAAAGCACATTTTTGTCCTTCTCCTGAACAAAAAGGTTTTACTTCTTGACTGCTGAAGCAGCAGCAAAGTTGTGAGGTTCCTGCTGCTTTCTTTAGTAAAATTTCCAGTGTTTGACCAGTTGCTCATCATACCTGCTGATGCATTTCCTCATTTTTTTGGCTTGATGGTTTAGTTTAACTCACACTAATGATTCCATTAAAACGATGGAAACCTGTGGTCGGAATGATTTAAAATTGGCT
>JAVCKT010028488.1:0-10542 GCA_032273925.1 Rhynchotus rufescens
TTATTTTTCTTTTGTTATTAAACATGTTTTTATTTTAATTTTTTTTTTTTTTTTGTTATTATTACTTCTCAGAACAATGTTTAAGGTAAACAACTTGTAATTGTGCAAGGGCTGCATGAGGAGGAATGCTCCAGCCTGAATGCCCTGCACATTATGTGCTATTACCCCAGGTCAGCCCGGCGTTAGGAAACGAATTTTCCGTTTCCAGAACCCGGAGCGGACGGTGCCTCTGTGGGAAGCCCTGGAGGAAAAAGGGGGCCCAGGACGTCGGGGTCTCGGTGCCGCGGCGCCAACGAGGCGCTGCCGGGGGCGGCGGCGCCGGCGGCGGCCACCGGGGGGCGCCGCAGGGCGGCCCGCGCGCGCCCCGCTCCGAACCGAACCGCTCCGAAACGAACCGCCCCGCTCCGCGCGGGTCGGAACCGCTCCGCTCCGCGCCCCGCTCCGCTCGGAACCGTCCCGCTCCGCGCGGGTCGGAACCGCTCCGCTCGGAACCACTCCGCTCCGCTCGGAACCGTCCCGCTCCGCGCGGGTCGGAACCGCTCCGCGCGGGTCGGAACCGCTCCACGGAGCTGAGCCAGGGCGGCTCGAAAAGCCCGAGAGAGAGGAGCTCAAAAAATACGGTCACACAAGGCATGGGGTGCCTGGAAGGGGTGCAAGGAGGCTTTAAAGCGCAGTTCCCTAACGGGCAGTGTTCAGTGTTCCATTTCTGCTTGGGGAACGGATTTTTAATACTCACCCAGCATCTCCCTAGGGAGACCCAAGCATCTCGGCAGCTAGGTGAGGTTTAGGCCCTCGCAAGAGCCATGCTGCACTCACTGGTGCTGTTCTTCCTGCGAGGTTTCATTCAGGAGAGGCTTTGGAGCACACATGCCAGCTCAGGGACCGACTGTTTCCTTCCCATGGGGCAGCACAGAGGTTTGGGGGCAGTACAAGAGGGCACTGTGTCCCCCTTGGTGCCCACTCCCACACGGCCAGAACAAGGGACCAGGAGCCCTGGGATAAGACTCACAGCCCTGTTTGCAGGGCAGCTTGCTCACCGTAGACCTTCCAAAGGCAGCATTCCTTGCAGGAGAGAACAGCTCCTGCATGATTTCACCTCCACGCTTCCTGCCAGGGGACGGGCTCCAACACCCTCTCCCGCGTTCAGGGAAGACCGGGGCATTGCAATCCCCAGCCAGCTGGCAGTGCCAGGGAAGCCCTGCCATGTCCAGCCCTTCTGCCCAGACAGGCCAAACTTTGCCTACTTGGCAAACCCTGGCAGGGCAGAGGTGCTAAATAGCCACCTTCCATGCCCATGTCGCAACCCTCCACGGCCTTGCTCAATGCCACCTGACCTTAGAGAATGCCGGAGCCTGGTGGTGTTTTCTCATCAAATATAACTCACCCCACAACGTGGATGAAAGAAGCCACTGCCCCACGTTGCTTTGAAGAGGCCCCTCCGGGCAGAGGGGGCTGCCCGTGCCCCCCCAGCACACGAAGCCACCCGGCCAGCTTGGCCACCAAACTCAGAATTTGTTTTGGAACAAGCAGTAATAGTTTTATTGCACACGGACAAAAAGGGCTTTTCCCCACAGTGTTTTCTTAAGGGCAATTAGCTGGGGAGCTATAAAGGATGGGAGAGATAACCGAGGAGGCTGGAGCTGAGAGTGACCACTAGTCAACATTCCAGCCTTGGACAGAAAACATATTGTTTGCTGCTATGTGGACAAACAGGTTGGACTAATTACTGCATATAATCATTATTATTTATGCTTTACAAACATCAGAGTTTTGTCTTTAAATGACTTTATAGAGGGGGGGGAAATCACAAAGCTGAATAATCCTTTTAATTATATGCTTAAAATCCTGAATGGAAGAAATTAGGAGACACAAAGGAACAAACATAAACTAATTACTCCTTGTTTTGCAGCTAGCATATTTCTATGGTAACCACGATCATCGTCAAAGAAATTAAATGATTTTTTTTAAATCAATTCATCAGAAAAGGCACCCAATAAAGCCACAGAACAAAAACCTTTCAAATACATTTAGCAATGGAGAAAAGCATGCATTTTTTTCCAGCTGTTGATCATTACAGCTATGAAGCTGCCTTTGCATTAAAGCCACCAAGTAGTTTCTTTCTTATGTGCTCTCTGGGGAGGTTGGTATATATGGGCACATATGCTTATGTGCATGCATGTGCATATAAAAGAGTGAGAGAGACTCTTTACTTCTTCTATACACCATGTGTCAGCAGAAGATGGGAATGTATTCCTTGTTTTATCCTGCCATAATAGCAGCACTTGTTGCCCATACACATTTCCTCGCAGTTGAAAGCTTCCAACCTAAATCCCAAAGTTAGCCAGAAAAACTGAAGTTGTGCAAGTAAATTACAACTTATTACGATTTAAGCGTGGAATATTCTCATCTCTCTCTGCAATGTGAGGAGAAACATGAGGTAGGTAAAAAAAAAAAAGTCAAAAATGTGGAAGGTGGCACAGAATTCAGACGAACTTTACGTTTCAAATGTGTAAGAAATTAACATTTACATTTCAAATGTGTAAGAAATTAATGAAAACCATGCACTTATAACCCAAAGCAGGACAGGCTCCATGGGAAGTGGGTGTCCTTGGGCTTCACAGAGCTCGTAGCCAAGAGACACTTTGGGCAAACGCATCTCGCTCTTCCTCCGAGCATCCCGCCAAGCCCAGGGTTTCCCCACCACATCTGTGGCCACGCTGGCAGCGACAGATAAAGGAAGGAGCTCAATAGCCTGCAGGAGGGACCCTTGTTTTTCAGCTAGGGGAAATTCCTTGCAGCTGCAGCTAAGGAACAGGCTCTTCCCAGGACTCCTGCAGTTTTCCTCCTCCTAGGCTCTGCAAGGCATAGTCCATGTCCTACTGTCTCGTGTCCACCTTCTTCCTGCATCTCAGATGGGAGCGTTTCTGCATTGCACAAGTCGAATGCTTCACTCTTGCTAAATGAACCATCTCAGACCTAAAGGGACCCTGAGATCTCCATAGTACATTGGGTAGGCAGCAACCAGAAAGCTGCCCAGCCCTGAAAACTTGCTGCCAAGGGGCTTTCTGCCCAAGAGCCAGGTTCAGCAGGGCAATAAACCCTCATATTCATCCCATTTCTCGACTTTTTTTTTTTTTTGACAGCTTTATAAGGACATAGATAAAGACATAGATGAAGAATGAATCCCAGGCACAGCCAGCAAGAGATTTCACTTCTGCTTTTGTTAGCAAAAAGGACTATTAATATTCTTAATGCCCGTTAAGATATCCTGACTTCAGAGAACAGGTTTCCTCTTTCCTCAAATGTTCTAATTTTAAAGCTTCTGGAGGCTGTGTAAATTTGTGAATGAACAAAAGCACAGTGTAGATTATTCATAGAAATTGTAGGGTGAGAGATGACATCCAAGTATCCTGCTATACTGAGTTCATGGGTCTGGACTTCCGTGGATTTGCAGAGGAGGTCAAGTCCAAAGAGCTCATCCAATACTGGGTCCAGCAAGGAAAACAGGAGCTTTCCCATCTACTTCATTGGGAGAGCGCAACATGTGGCAGATCCACCAATGTTGAGAGCAACCAGTGCTGCACAAGGGTAATCAGGACTTCCGAAGGGAAAGGAGGATGTATGGGCAGCAATGAGGGAAAGGTCCACATCCCAGCAGAAGAAATTTGCTTCTGTTCATCCAGAGCTGTGCTACTCCTGCTCCCGTCCTGCATCCTGCTCTGCCAAACCTGCACATCCACTGCCGCATTTAGGAAAAACTGGCACAGTGAAATGCTCCTTTTGCATTTATAGTAAGTTTCCTCCAAAGGATAAAGCAGCTTTTCAGCACACTGAAGCAAGTCCCCAAAGTTAAGTCCTTCTATATCCCTTTTTTCCCCCATTAATTTCCCCATTAATCCAATAAAATATCAAAAGCTACAAGACGGTCTACATTGCACTTCTAACAGACAACAGTCAAATGATTTCATGAAGATTTTTCACTCTTGATTCTGCAAAAGGCTTAAGCAGAAGCTTAGCTGGCCGTAGGTAAGTGCCACGTGGCTTCAGTGGGACTGCAGCTCTGCTTAAGGAATAACTGTCTTTAGATCAATGCCACCATTCATTGCCCCTCAAGTATCGGATAGATCCTGTTAGCTGCTTTGATAGTGTTATATACTGCCTGGGTTTAAAGTGATCCAACCTACAAAGTTCCCTGCATCCCACTGGAAATCTATGCCCTGGTGCATAACCACCTCATTTTGATTACTTCCCATTTTTACTAGATTTCCTTCTTAAATAAACTCCTCACTTTTCCCAGAGGTCTTTGTAACAGCAAGTTCTTTTTTCCCCTCAGCCATTTCTTGATCAATTCTGTATTAAAAAAAAATAAGCATTTGACAATATCGTGTTCAACGGGGGGAAAAAAAGAAATCTCAAGATGGGAATGTAACCCAAGGTATTTAAAAGACAAAATTTGGTAGACACTTATGGGGCATAAAACCAGGTATCAGACTTGCTTTTGTAGCTGACAGCTGATGCTTTGTACCCACAGCGAGTGCTTTGTGCTCGTGCCTCCCACGCACGTTAGGCCCCCTCATTCCCTAGGCTCTGGAAGTCCGCGCACCCATCGGAGCTCTGGCTTAATGGCCTTCCCAGCAAGCAGTGACCCTGCAGGAGGGATAAATGAGGACGTGCTGTTAGCTGAAGGCGAAGGCATGTTTTGCACACATGATGTCACTCTTGCAACTCAGGAAGAGCTAATTGCTCGGCTTGTTGTAAAGTCTCATTCTAGCTGGGCTCACTTGCAAATTATAGTCGTCTGCAGAGCTACAGCGTGTCATCAGCACGCAGCAATGCCGGCTGGGGCCTAATTAATATCCGTCTTTCTTTTCAAGTTCCTTATTTACCCTCTTTCCCCCATGACAAATATGTTAATGGCCTCTCCAAAAGCCACAAGTTGTCATTTTCAAAGAGCCCCCGTCTCCCTGCCTTGAGCTGAGCCCTTCAGACTCGATCCCGGGGAGCCTGGTCTTGTCCCCATTAAAGTTATTGAGGGTTTGGCCGGTGACTTCAGTGCAAGCAAATTCTCCCAGGCTGTAATGGGAGCAGGACCACAGACCTATTTTACCCTGCACCCTTGCAGGATTTTGGATTGAATCAGGTGCCCGGAGCAACACGAGGATCGAGCCATGCAGGCTCGCGGACTGCAATGTTTGCACTGAATTGCAGCGCCCCAAAGAGCTACTTGCTTCATCAGTGTTTTTAACTCGTTTTAGGAATGGGGTTTATGTCTTCGGGCTTGTTTTCCCCCAACATGTAAGCAGATAGCACTTTTGTTTTAAGTATTCATCACCAAAAGTACTCCCAAGAGATGAAGAGGAAGATACTTGCATGTGAAGATATACACCCATAGCATGTAAACCAGCGAGAGCAATAACTGTACTGGCAGGAGAGACCAGGACTGCAGAACAGCCTCTCAGCGGCTCGTGAGCCCCGCTCACACTCATACAAGAACTCAAATTATGCTCTATGCATGACCCTATCTTTTTTATATCTTTACAAATGAGTCAGGTTTACAAATAAAAAGGCATTCACACTAAAAACAGAAATAGGATCCCCTATATTTAATTACCCACATCTATAGTCTACTTTTCCTTTTTTTATTAAATGAAATCCCCCGATTAAATCAGCTGCCGTGCAGCAGAAACCTCGCACAAAGCCAGCCCATCTCCACTACAACATAGCTGCTAGTTTCATGGGCAAATAAAGCAATTCCCTTCCCAAGATTTAAACACATGGCAAGTCCCCATGCCATATTATCAAGTTTTTACATGCTTCTGAACTTCCACAATTAGCAAGATGGATCTTCTGGAATTCTTGCCCCATTACTAATATGAATGTACTTGCAAGTAAGAAACTAAGGTATTTATTAAAACTCTCCTTTTGTAGGTACTGCTGTAAAATGCAAGTTCAGCCTTTTTTCTCCCCTAAATTATTCTCTTCTTTATAAAGCCAAACTCCCCTCTCTTTTGCTTCTAAATATGATTCAGAGCTGTCCTTATCCCAAATTCAGTATTAGCTGATGTTAGAGCACCCCAAACCAGAGGTGAAGGAAGCCCATTCACCACTAACTATAACACACAGTAGTCTACAAGCCTACTGAGATACACATTTTTAAAGGCTTTTAAAACTACAGCAGCATAAAGAGCCTGGAATATAAACAATGCTGAATGATGGAAAAAATCAATTGTAGTAGGATTTTTTTCATTTTAATGACCGATATTGATTCTTATTCCATCACGGTTTAGATGCATTCCTTCAACCTTATGTTAAAATTCCCCTACATTCATTATTTAATAAAAACAACCCGTATGCATTTAAAAGCATTTGGAAGCTCCTAACGTTCGCCAGGCTTGGTAGCAAGCCCGCTGGATGTTAATGATCATGTTTTTCTTTTTCCTAGGAAAGAGGCAGTTTTTAGCACAGGGCAATCATTCAGGATCCTCAGGTTCTGCGTTTTGCAATGTCCCCTCTGACAGGCTGCACTTGACACCTCAGTGCCTGCAGAGCTCCTAAACGCGCCCAGCAACACCTCCATCACATGGCTTTAAAAGACTTAGTTAATTGCTGCTCATAAATCACACCGAGTGCCTTGGAAAAGAGAAATATATATATATGCAAAGTACTTTTGATGTTGTAATAGTTGCATTGCTTTAAGATACAGCATTTAAATTGTCGGGAGATCCACATTTCTTGTATCACTTTGCTGTCCATTAGCATGAAGGCTTGCTTTGAGAATATTAAAAAACTAGTTACAATATTTGCAGAATTCAAGACGACGGCACATGACAATACCGGGGAAGATCCTGGAACAGACACAAGCCTCTGAAGTGGGAATTTCACATTCACTTCAAGGGTTTGGGCTGATCAGCCTTGAAGGGCAGCACTGCCACTTTGCAAAATGCACATCTTAAATTTACTAGCCCGGTTGCTACCAAATACTGCTTTCCTCTCAACCAGCCCACTAGTGGCTGAGAAACTCTTTGAGATCTGTAGAATACAAAGGAGCTCTCAGTTTACCCTCTAAGTAGCTCTAAATTATTTTCGTTTTGATTTTTTTTCCATCATGAGCCACTTGCTGCCAATTACAGCTGCTTTGTGTATAGGTAGAGAAGGGATTTAAGTGTGAACACCTCACCCTAGTTTTTGAGTTATCACACACACAAATGCAGATTGAAACAGTAGGAAAATGACCAAGCTATGAAGCTTGGATTAGATGAGCAGCTTCCTAACTGGACTTAAAGGTCTCCCAAAGTTTCCCTTTGCAAAGTGTTTGTTTCTGCAGAATCTAGCTGATATTTTTCTAGTTGGGCTTTTGGTTTGAATCAAAACATCTGTGTTCCTTCCATGTTGCATAGAAATGGTGTGGAAAAAGAGAAGTCCCAGAAAATTCAGGCTTTTCCACCAAGCCAACCCCAGGTGTCAGGGAACACAAGCTCCGCTCCCAGTCACCACCTCATGTTTCCTACAGCTCCTGTAGGACACATGGGTGAAATGATGGGGGTGCTATTTAAAAGTTTTAACCATTTCTGGGTCTTTTGACCGCTGAGCGCTTAGACAAGGAAACCTGAGGTTTGCCTGTCATTTTTCCCCTAAATCTTTCTTGCAGGAAAGCAAGAAGCAACCAGCAAGCTGGAAATACTCAGTGTCCTTCTCAGGGTGAAGCTGGCGCCTTGCCGAGAGCACAGCAGCTCCCCTGGGTGCTGGATTTCAGTTTAATAGAAAGAGACATGGGGCTTCTCAGCATTTTGGTTGCCGCCTACCATTTTAACAGATCAAGTCAGGAAAATAGACTTTATTTTATCTCTTGCTTGAAAAGAAGGTGAGCTGCAGGCACTCTGGTCAAAGTCGGTTTTGAAACCCATCTGAAAAGGCCAGATTTAAAAAGAAGGGGCTGTCTTTGTGGTGATGCATGTTAATAGAGCCAGGCAAGGTAAGCACTGCGGGATCTGGCCCTCGTTTGGGGGCAGGACGCTGAGGCTCTAATTGCTCTCGCAATGACTGGCTGATGAATGAAAACAATTAGTCACTTTATTTAAGCTGCTGTTCGTTCTGCCAACACAAGTTTACAAAAGTCATTAGGCTGGCTGTACAGAGAGAAAGAGATTAATTTAAAAAAAATCATGAAGTTAAAAAAATTCTGAAGCAAACAAGAAGACATGTTCAGACTTTTGTCCTCTCCTTTCTGGTTAAGGCATCAGGGTCCTTTTTCCGAGATTTCTCAGATCATGAGGACTAGATTTTATAATTAAGAGAAAGCCAAGCCTTATGACTCCTGGAGCAAGAGCTTGAGGAAGCCTCACGAGACTCGGAGTGAAATTGTAAAGTAGCTCTGTGCTGTCTTCCCGCGGAGCTGCCCGGAGCAGGTGGGAGCTGCTGCAGAGCCTCCCGCGGTGCCGCCGGGCAGGTCCTGGGCAGCTCCTCCAGACAAGGTCGGCAGAGCCCCCGAGCTGGGAGCACACTGGGGTTTAACAGCCCTCGGAAGCTGGGTATGGCTGCACTGGGAAGGAAGCCAAGCACTGGGCAGAGAGCTGGCTTTAGGTCAAAGAATCCCTACAAATCCCATGAATATGAAGAGCAAAACCCCAGGCTCCTGGCTCCCGGAGATCCCTAGAAAACAAGGAAGGATGTTCTTGCTGTTTTCTCATTACTGTCTTTGCCCCTTTTCATCTGAGAAAAAGGACAATTACCGATTTCCCACTCTAAAGTTTTCAGGCCTTTTAGGATAGATGCAGCGTTATAGAAACCAGACTGTAAAATAAAAGCTGACGTGTTGGAGTTGGCTCTGTATGATAAACAGGGGTAGTGAGAGCAGCTTTTTTAGCTCTCTAAGAACATGGCTTGAGAGCCTGACACAAGTCCCATGGAGGAGTGGGAGGGAAGGAGGGAGAAAGAGTAGCAGTGCCCCCAAAATAATACCCTTTAAATTGTTCAATATTCTAACTTGTTCCGTACTCATAAAGCCTTTCACCAGCTGGGTGTGCAACGGGACACATCCCTGCATGTTGCTGAGCCCATGGAGAGCCCCGAGCACAGCAAGGAGCAACAGTGCATGGGGTGCATGGCCAGGTCCTGCTGCAGCACCCTTGGGTGTTTCACCAAGACCAGGGCCACCCTCTGCATCTCCTCCTCCTCCTCCTCCTCTGAAAACAGCAGCAGGGAATAGGGAGGCTCACAGGGCCAGGTGGCTCCTGTGGAAGCCCTGGCTCATCCAGGGAGAAACCTGCAGCCCAGCCAGCCCCATGTGGTGGTTGAGCTGGAGCCAGCTCTGCAAAACACCAAGAACAGTGCTCTGGATTTGCCTCCTCCATTTCAAACATCTATAACCCTGAAAATCACCATTAACTTAAAGAGTGAAGGTTATTACACTTGCATTTATTCTACTGTATGAGATTAGGATTGTGTGCATATTTATATCCAGCCCTGGATCAAGAGACACAGACAACAGTGACTGCAAAGAGCAAACAGGTATTTGCGTGTCCCAAACACTCATTATCTGACAAGAAGATGGGAGGGAGCAGAGCCAGAAACAAGGCAGCGATACCAGTTCAAGCAGGGAGCAGTGGTCTTGCTTCCCAACCACCTCACTGCTGCCAAGAGGTTTTCCAGCAGCAAAGACAGAGCCAGCTGTAAACGTGGCACTTGCTGACACTTCAAACCAGAAGGGTCTACAAGGCTTTTTCCCCATCCTTGGAGGATGAGGCAGCAGGGCCAGCTTTGCCTTGTACCATGTGCTTGCACACAAGCTCATAATGGGCTGCAGCATCAAATGAGCTAAATAAGAGCACACGCTTCTTATTATCTGTAACAAAAAACTGCCAGGGAACCACGTTGAGCATTTGGAGCTGCTGAAGTCTCCCTGCAGAGATGGGGAGCAGTGCACCCAGCAATGCTGATCTGATGCAAACACGAGACCATCTCCTGCTCCCCTCCAAGGAGGCCACACGTGATGGGGACACGCAGGCAAGCGGCTGCTGCAGCTTCTCCTTGGCTAAACAGGAGGTCCATGCCTCAACAGGGAGCAGCCGGAGCTTTTACAAGGGATAAATTTACTTGGACAGAGATCTCTGGCAAATCCTTTTCTGATATATCCCACACTGATGCCACTTCTGCTCCTTCTTGGCTTGCAACTGTTGGAGGAAGCTGCCGTGGTCACACTGCGTGCAAAAAATGCACCAGACCCTTCCTGCTGTTTCATGCTCACTGAGGCAAGATTGTCACAAAGTCCAGAGAAATGGGCAGATGGGGACTAAGCAAAAAATATAAATAAAAGAAAATCGCACAGCTAGCCACAGTAACACCTGTGAGCATTTGACCTCCTTCTATAGCAGTTGGATGTTTGAATGTGATGGGGGAAAAATAAAAAGCAGGAATGAGATGACTTCTTTTAGCGCGTTATGAATAGGGCATTTTAGCACATTATGAATGTTCCCAATAGGGAACAAATATACGTCAATAAACTGACAAGAAAACGGCCTTCTGAAGGGAAGAATGAAGCTCAAC